>JAXQQM020073307.1:0-97660 GCA_034641835.2 Pinus albicaulis
AGGAGGCAGGGGAGTCGGACATGTGTTCTGACACAAGTTCTTCACACATTGGGATCATATGTCATTAGACATAGATGACTACCCATACATTGATATGAACTTTCAGAGGGACCCTGACTTGCCACTTCCTCCAGGTCGAGCATGGGGACTAGATGATAAGTGAAAGTTGCTATATATTATGGTGTTTTTAAAGTTTTTAGAATATGTATGTGGTACTGATTCATGACTTTTGGTATGCAAATGTAGCACTGGTGAAGTTGGCAGGGTATATGGGACGACTCACAACACTTGGGGCTACATAATCTAGTGGAGTGAGAGAATACCAGATAACTGACTATGACGCTCTGCTGGAGGATGTCTGGTGCATGTGTGAGTTGATGTTGATCACTGTATCAGACCGTGGATGGCATGATATTGAGGAAAAGTACATCAAGGGATGTATAGGGCTACCCTTTGACTCGTGAGGGGTCATTCGCCGCATGGTGATGGTCAGACAGAGAGTTCAGGATTTGCGGGTTGGTGGAGCCGAGCCATTGGCTCGAAACCCAATAGATAGTGATTATATGTAGGGGCCAGTGGTGCCCACAGTTTTGATTTTGTAACATGTTATGGGCATGTCAGATGTATTTAGAGTAGTGGACTCCAAAAATTATGATTTTGTCATAACATAATATGGATATGCATATTTTTTTATATGACGAGTATACGGGTCTCCATTTTTTTATGATGGTATTGTGTTAAATGCATGTGATAAGTCTCAATCTAGAATATTATTTGCAATGCTATCTACATAGTGATTATGGGTTGTAGGTACATGACTTAATGTAATGGTTACAAATTAATGCAATAAGATATTCACTTGTAAATTTATTCTATAAAGGACATGGTTATTAACACAATACATGCCATTCAATTGCATGACAAGAAATAAAGAATCTAAACGAACATGAAGATGAAGGATGTGATGATCAAGGGAATCGACTAATAAACCCATCATTACATCATATTCGACTTGGTTATTGGTGGCACATGCAATGCATACTTCGTTGGAGAGGACTAACGCATGCAAGGGGGTAAAAATGGCCCAAGATGCTGAGGCTAGATTCTAGGAGAACGCACTTGCACCATCAGCATAGCCAATATACGGTGTTGATGATGGATCCATATGAAAGATGCCACAAGATAACGAATGAGATGATAATTCAAGCTACGTAAATGCATGAAAGAAATAAAACATGCATGTAAATGGGAGATGCTATGGGTAAAATTTCTTGAGGTAAAGTGCATTGTGAGGGTTAGGAAGGAGTTAACATTTGAAATCCTCAAGAAGGTATGCCCCCTTGCCAAAATCATTACTAATGATGTAAGTTCCTACCCATAATGACTCAAAATTCCAATCACTAAGTACGTAATGAGCCTCATCATACACTAGAAAAAGATAGCCTTCGTGAATGGTATGAGGCTAAAATTTTCAGTCATATTGAGCTTTGGGGTGCTTCTTGGCAGCTTTGATGGTTTACAATGCAACACGATGGTCCTCGAAAGCACGCTCAAGCATGATAAGTCTTTGTTCTAAAGGTTGGGTGTCAGGGAGAAGTCCAATGGCTAGGTGAAGGGAGCGGATTTCACACTTGATCGGTAAGACTGCCTCCTTGCCAAAAAAAAGGTGGAAAGGAGTAAACCTAGAGGTAGTTTTGACAGAAGTTCTATTCGCCCACAAAGCAGGGAAGAGAATAAGGTTCTAGTTGGGTTTTTTCTTTTTGATCATCCGTTGAAGCATATTTTTAAGGATTTTATTGACCGCTTCAACTTGTCCATTACCTTGGGGATAATAAGACAATGAATATTGGTGTTCAAAGCCCAACAAATAATATATCTCATGCCATATCTCATCTTCTAAATGTCGGCCATAGTTAGAGACCAATTGTTTTTGAACCCTGAATTGAGCGATAACGTGGTTAAAGAAAATGAGAGTTGCGATAGCCGCAGTGTTATTGAACATTGGCATGGCTGCAACCCATTTCGTGAAATAGTCAACTTCCACTATGATATACTTGTGGCTACCAGTGGATGGAGGTCGACTCTCCATGAAGTCGATGGCCCACTTAAATAAGGGATCGGCTGATATGACAGGATGGAGGGGAGCGGGTGGAGCTTGCGCCTTTCAAGAGAATAGTTGGCAATTGGAAGAGTTTTTTACTACTGCAATGAAATCACCAAAGAGAGAAGGCCAAAAATACCTAGCGCGCATGAATTTCTGGGTAGTAGCCCTAACCAGAAAGGTAGGTAACACAAGCGCTACTATGGCAGGAATTAAGGACTTACTCAGCTTCAACATGCGTGAGACAATGACGGAGGAAAAAATCAACACCGCAATGATAAATATCGTCACCAATGAGAAGATGGCAAGGGGCTTGGTGTCGTACATGTCATCGAGTATCACAATGAATATGGGAAGTGAACTTCTGGGTTAGCATATAGGTAAGGATTTGGCCATACCAAGGATCGTCTGAAGAAATGAAAAACAGGTGATCATTGGGTAAACCATCATTAACCGGTAGATCACGTGTACGAGTAGGAAATTTAGAAATGAGTTTAGCAAGGGCTAACCCTTTCTTATCCTTGGGTGGGAGCGGGTGGAGCTTGCGCCTTTCAAGAGAATAGTTGGCAATTGGAAGAGTTTTTTACTACTGCAATGAAATCACCAAAGAGAGAAGGCCAAAAATACCTAGCGCGCATGAATTTCTGGGTAGTAGCCCTAACCAGAAAGGTAGGTACCACAAGCGCTACTATGGCAGGAATTAAGGACTTACTCAGCTTCAACATGCGTGAGACAATGACGGAGGAAAAAATCAACACCGCAATGATAAATATCGTCACCAATGAGAAGATGGCGGGGGGCTTGGTGTCGTACACGTCATCGAGTATCACAATGAATATGGGAAGTGAACTTCTGGGTTAGCATATAGGTAAGGATTTGGCCATACCAAGGATCGTCTGAAGAAATGAAAAACAGGTGATCATTGGGTAAACCATCATTAACCGGTAGATCACGTGTACGAGTAGGAAATTTAGAAATGAGTTTAGCAAGGGCTAACCCTTTCTTATCCTTGGGTGTGACAAATTCAATATCGAACTCCTAAAGGATAATGATCCAACGGGCGTACTTCCCATTGATGATCCGTTGAATTAATAGGAAAGCCTTGGGGTTGGAATTGGTCACGACCTCGATGGAATGCGTAAGGATATAATAACGAAGTTTTTGGATAGAGAACACAACAGCTAGTGTTAAATTATGTTCATTCGAGTAGGACACAGCAGGTTCCACAAGGTTCTTACTGAAATAATAGATAACATGTCCATTTCTGGTGTCATCTTCCTGAATAAGGACACCAGTGACCAATGGGTGGAAGCTGAGATGTACAATATGAAATCCCTCTTAAAGTTAGGAGGACTAATCAAGGGATCGAAAGTGAGAGAATGTTTTAGGGAATCAAAATATCGTTGAGCATAGTCATCTCAAGAAAATGAAATGTTACATCTAAGGAGTCTTAGAAACCCATGCGCAGTGGTGGCATAGTTAGGGACAAACTCACGAAGGAAGTTGGCTTTGCCTTGAAGGCTTTCTAACTAGCGCAATGTTCAAGGAATGGGAAGCTCAAGAATGGCTTGAAATTTGAGGGATCAATATTTCTACCATATTTGGGCACAATGAAGGCCAAGAGATGGTCGGCGAGAACACAAAAGACACACTTCAGCAAGTTGAGACAAATATTATGCTTGTGATATCAGAGAAATATGGTACACAAATCATGAATGAGTTGTGCTTGATGCCTAGAATGGAAGTGCGGTCGTCAAGGTAGGCAAGGATAATATGAGATAAATCATGGAAAGAGCATAACATGGCCTGCTGGAAGGTGGCTCCGGCATTCTTTAGGCCGAAAGGCATGACCCTAAAAGAAAATTTTCCCCACAAACTAATGAATGCAGTTTTTAAATAATTAGCATGATGGATATAAATTAGGTTATACCCGGAGAAACCATCCATAAAGGATAGAACCTCATTCCCTGCACACTCATCGATGATTTAGCCAATAAACAGTGTGGGGAAGTTGTCTTTGGGAAAAGATTTTTTCAAGTCATGAAATTCAATGTAGACATAGATGGTACCTTGTTTATTGAGAATGGGAACCGGGTTAGAAACCCAATTGGTGTATTCAATGGGATAGATAAAACCAACCTGCTTGAGCTTATTGATTTCGACTTTGATTACCTCTTGTGCGGAAGGATTAATGGGTATCAACTTTTGACAGGCACGATTAGCATCAGGCCATTTATCGATATGGTGTTCGACAATGGTTGGATCAAGTCCGAGCATCTCGAAATAGGACCACTCGAAAACATCACATAGTTCCTTGAATAACTTAGTCTAAGCCTCAATTTCTTCCAGGGTGCAATGTGCCCCCAAGGTAATGTTTTCTTATACCCCTAGTTTATCGGAAATGTTATTTTTAATGGTAGGAGAGATATTGACCATATTTATTTCTTCAAAATCGTCTAGTGCAGGAATGGGATTTCTAAACCAATCGAATTCACCGTGGATGAAATATTTAGACTCCACAACATACTGGTCATGCGACTACTGCAGAAGGAAGTACACATGATGTTGGATATCATCCCAAGGAAATTCAAGGGTGGTCATGGTTTCCATAATTTCTTCATCAAAATGAAATATGGGAGGACTGGTATAAGGGAGACCACATGATGTGTCGGGGCTACCTAACGCATCATCATGAGAGATATTCTTCACATACACATCACTACGGTGGGTAGACGAAGAGCTAGTAGATGAAACATCTACCGATGTTGAGACCAAGGTGTTCACTGAGGGAGGTTTGGCCGAAACAAAAGGGGATTCCCTACAGGAGTCTTCCACCATGGATCTCATGGATGACGATAGATAGAGAACAATGACCGAAGAGTCGGTCATCTCAAAAATGGGGTTAGGTATCACAATGGGTGAAGAAATGTCATCCGATTCTACTGAATCAGAAATCACAAGTATAGGGGTACAAGATCCACTACGAGTGGCCTATGTTTCGAAAATTTCCTCAAGGGTATCACAAAAGTCATCGAGACGGGGATAAATATGATAATAGTGGCCATAAATATCATGCAAAGTATAGGGTTGGTTCGTGCGCAACGGTTTGAGTTTATTGGCTAAATCACATAAGGTAACATGGTCCTCCATGATGTCAGATTCAGGAAATGTCTCATTGACCACAGTTTTGAGACGAGGAAGCTCAAGAAAATTATGGCTACCATTCCCAACAACATCACACAAAGCGCACTAAGGTGACTTATTTGGAGGCTTAGAAGTAGCAATAGTTGTTTCGGGGACATTGTCCTGAGGTTCCTTTTTTCTGGCTTTGCCCCCCTCACCAGATTCTTTCACAATACGAGTAGGGTCCTGTTCAGGTGGCATTGGCACTGAAGAAAAGGGAGGGGTCATAGCAACTGGTTGGATCAGGGTCAAAGTGGTATATGGTTTGAGCGGACTAGGCGGAGTGTTTTTTGGGGGATCGATGTACCAAACTGGGATCCCTAGGGTCAAATTGAATGTGAAACACTTTGTGTCTCTCGAGGAGAATTCAAACCAAATTACTATGATCCTGTACCAGGATATTAGTTCCTCTACTGAAACAAAGATTCTTGTACTAAGAAATAAATATTCATGTACTGAGATTCCAAACCACTTGCATAAAATGTAAAGTGTGCTAACTAGAAAGTAATTTCAAGGAAAACCCAAGTAAGGGAAGTAATTTCATATAACCAAAAGACTCTCTATCCAATAATTCATTCAAAAGTAAGTACTTCAAAAGTCAAAGAAAAATCTCTGCTATAACAAGAAACTTCTTCATGTGAAAAATTATCATATAATATAAATACAAGGCATGCATTCTTTCTGAGATGATTTTTGTTAAATGAACCAAGTCTAATCTCTTAAATAATGGAGGCTTTAGTTCAGAGGTCCCTTTACTAAATTCTTTTCCTAAAATGAGTTACTTCCACACAGAGATACACACAAGTACAAATCCTTTACAATGAAAATAGTGTTTCATTAACGCGTAGGGAGATGTAAATAGATCAACCTTAGGTTACACCTTTATGTTAAAATTCTTGTAACTTATACTCAAAAGTAAAACATGATTTTCATAAGGAAAACAAATTAACTTGGAGTAAATAAATTAACTTGTAGAAGTAAATTGAAGCAACCTTCACTTGAAGAATTAAAACGCACTGGTGCAAGAAAAGTAAGCCACACCCTTTGCAGAAGGGAAAATAATACACAATGCATCAAATTAAAAGAGTGCTATCATAACATTCAATAAATGAAAACAACCACACTTCCACACCTCGGATTTGAATCACACATGATTTATGAAGAATAAAGAACCTATTAAAAAAATAGAAGAATGAAATATTTCTTGTTCAAAACCCAACATAAGAAAATAGAGCTAACACACCTTACGAAAGAGGGAGAACAAGCTTGGTTGGTTGGGACCTAGCCAACCATCTTGTTTCCCTGTTATGAGATATGGAAAATCAAATGCTCAAATAATGCATGACATAAAAAATTATAATAGGAAATGAATAACTGGCATAGCTGCTTTTATTAAACTCAGAAGTTTTAAATGCACATCGTGGATTACTACATCCAGCCAAGAATTATGGCGACACAAAAGGATTACAGTTTAAGAGAAAAATTCTACAACATATCACTACTCTATTTCTACTTGAAACCTTATTAAATATACATCATTCAAATCATCGCTGCAACAAAAATAAAATAATATTTGATCTTATGCTTTTGGTCATTGACACAAAGACTAAATGAAGGGTATTCGGTCAAAACCATGGCCTCCATATCCCGTATTTTTGTTATCGCTCCAAGCCCAACATAGTGCACTAATATTTTGGAAAATAATGCGCATGGATTTCCAAGTTGTATCGGCCGTAAGAAATGAACCATGTTCTTGTTGCCTGGTGCCAAGTGAGTGCAAGAAGGACCGACGATAAACAAATCATTCCTGTACCAACCCACTTTTCACATTGATTAATACTCTCATTTTTTCAAATCACCTTAGGAAACAAAACATGTAAGCTGGAAAGGAACATAGACTATTTAATATTTTTAATTAGTAATTAAGTTCATATAACCCTTAATAATGAAAATCATGAAGAAGTGTAGGAATAAGTACAAGGATCAAAATCAATATAGGGATAAGTAGGTTCCAAGGGTAAAACAAAAGGTTTTGGTGATTTTTGGGGTAAGGTGGAGGTTAAAAATAGGTCAATTCTGATGACCAACATCCTCCCATCCCCTTCTCATTGTGTGTCCTCACATAGCCTTACCTTCTATAAAAACATGACCACAAAGGACTCCCTTTTATCCTGTATTTGAATACTAATCCCTCTCTTCATTGTCATCAACTTATTACTGCGAGCCTACTTGAGTTGTTTCACCACTTTCTTAAGGCAACTGTAGCATTTATATGCTCAAAATTTCCACACCTTTTCTTGTTGCTCTCTTTCTCATACCCCCTCTAGCAATTCAGCATTCCTACTCTACATCACTGTGTTCAGTCCTTGTGCAACCTCGCTCAACACTTCAAATCCTAGATTCGTCGATTCAGTTCTCCTACCTGGTTGTGCATATAGAGAGTGGGGTCTTCCTTATTGAATTCATCCTATGTTGAAATCCTTTCACCAGCTGACTCATGGAAAGTACCAGTGTCATCGAGGGAAATGTCACATTTAAAAACTCTGAGTAACCATATCTTCAGATGATCCACTGTCAGTTCTTTCCCTGTACTTCCATCATGTATCTTTGATGTCCTCCTTTTCTTCAGTTTCTCATATAAAACTGACAGAGGAGAGTTACCTTCCTCTTCTACATAAAATATACTAAAATTTGAATAGATTGTGCATCTACAAGGAGAGAAATGTTATCCTCAATTGGTGAATTAGGCTATGAGTCATCAATATCTATTGGAGAGGTTGATACAGTATGGCCTCCTTTTAAGGAAGCAAAACTTTTCTTGAAAAATCTCCTGGTTAGTCTCTTTGAAGGACCCGATGTTTCAAGTATAGGTTTTTTCTTTTTCTCGAGCACTGGCTTCTTGGATGGGATTTTCTTCACCTTAAGTCTTCAAGACCCCACCAGCCTACGAGGTTGATAGTTTCTTCTTCTGGTTGGACCTCCCCTTAGTAGCTTTGTCATTTCTCCTCGATTTCTTCACTGTACCCTAATTTTGAAATGATTTCAGGAACCCTTCCCAAGTCATCTTCTTCCCTTCTCACTCCTTCTAAATTTAAGTTGCAATCAAACCATAGTGGCATAGCTTGAACCCAATTCAAATCTATTGAATTTTCTAAACACTTTTAGACATCTTCTCTAAAATGTTTAGCAAAAAGTAGGGGAAGTTTATCATATTACCAGATTCAAAATTAAGTAGCTAAATAATTTGATACATGAGGTTTAATGCATACCTCCCCTCGCAACTGAGGATTTTATTCAAGATGTATAGTAGATGCTTCCATTTTCATACAATCACATTCCTTAGTAACTTGACCTTCTAGTCCACCTTTTGATTCTTATGAACCAAAAATCAGTGCCAAGATCCTTTCTCGAGCTCCCCCTCTTCAAACTGTTTCTCTCCTATAGCTTCTAACCCTATAGGTTGCGAAATACAATGCTTGGTAACCTCAAATTCCAAGGAACCTACTTTAGCTTTGCTCCCATCAAAAGTGTGAGAAAATTTGAGCGCAACAACTGAATCATAACCATCGAATTTGAATAGGAGTGGGAAAAATCATGATTACTGTATCAAAGATAAATTGTCCTTGTACTCAGTTTTCTGCTCTAGCTCCATGACAGGCTAAAGCTATATCTGAATGGCTACCATAACTGTTAAATTCTACGCTGGCTTCTTACAACTCAGAGAGGAGAGTTCAACAATAGATTTTGGACTATGCCTGAGGGAATTTGCAATTACCAAATTAATTACACACTCCTATATTGGTGATCTCAACGGTCATTCCTCCATCATGAAAAATTCAATCTTGGAAAAGTTGAAATACAGGCATGATCCTGACGCACATGTGGAAAAGATGATTGGTAAATGTTTTGTTATAAAAAAAACACAAGGTATCATATAGGTCGATGATTAATTGCTGACAAGGCTTAGGGGAAAATGTTGGATTATGAAAATATTTTTCACATATCCCCAATCAAATCATGATTCTGCATAGGGTACATACAATACTTAGATCATGATAAGATTTAATACCTAAATTCCTTCGTACTTTAAGAATTTCTTTCCTAATTAGTAATGATAAAACAAAGTTTAATCGAATGTAGAAAAAATCATTGAATGTTATAACTCAAAATAATGCATTCATTTAAGCCTGAAATGAGGTTCCTTCATCCAAGGCTGTAGCATAATCTGAAGTCATCTAGGCATGTGGGGGCCTACCTAAAGGGCCACCCCCTCATGAGGGTTGAAACATCTCACACACACCTAAGAATCACCGGTACAATATGCTAAATCATCGAACCATCAAGTATACAAATCTTAATCATGCAATAATGAGATGAGGCTAATCAGATGAGAAACAATCAAGACAAATGGAAATGATGAGTCCCTTTGCTTGATCTAAGGCAATGAATAATAATAGAAGCTAGAACTAAGGTACATCATCTTCTAGACATTTCTTCTAGAATGCATGTGTTGATGTTGAGATAAGGAGGTCCTCCATAGGTGAGGCAATGAGGAATCCTCAACTAAGGCAGGAGGGATCATAGTAAAGTGAGTAATGGGCTGACATTAGGGATGATGATGGAATAGTGGATACTGAGTAGTGAACCAATGACTTTCCTTTTCAAAGCATAAAAATTATGGATGACCTGGTAGTGAGTGACTCGACTCTGAAGGGGATGGGGAACAGTATATCTGGAAGCCAAAATGGGCAACAGTAGAGAGGGAGAAGGAAAAAATGGATGGAATACTGTAACAGGAGGCAAAGTGACTCGGGAAAAACTCCATGAATGTGATGGTGACTCAATTCGGATTCTCTGGACAAGGGTGACTTGACGATGCTTCCACACAGAATATGCCAAGTGGGGACCATAAAAAAATGAGAAAAATATGGTTACTCATGACGAAAATCAACACATGAATTGACAAGTATGAAGGTAAAGTGGTGCCCTAAGTACAAGTAGCACGAGTGAAGAAATCCAATTTTGAGAGGCAAAAAAGGGACCCTTCTTGAAAAAATGACTTCTTGGTGAAGAGTGCTCGGTGAGAGCTTTCCAACAATGTTGATGACTCATCAAACGGAGCTACGGTTTGGTCGCAATTGGCAAAAGACAATTTTGGGTTTTTCTTTTAATAGGGAGATTTCCCTCCAATATGATTAATTTTCTAGTGGAGTTGTGGTGAATTTCGAGAGGAGGAGAAAGCCCTAAGTATCATAGTGATTGTAGCAAACAAACCAACAGTTGGAATCAGGATCCGTCAGTTGTAGGTAGGTGGCGTAACCTCAATCTTTATTTTTAGTGGTTCAGTTTTTCAGAATATGTGCCCAGGGCTCAGTAACAGACCCCTACGTCTACTCACAGTCGGCTCGCAGCTTCTATAGCCTGTACTGCACCCTATCTTGCAGTTTCCAGAGGGGAAAACTGCAAGCTCGTAGCTATAGAGGTTGAAAAGTGGGATTTGGACTGAAGGTGTGATTTCGGTTGTTTTGTGGCTAAGGATCATACTTGATGGTTTATGATGCATTTTACCTTCTGTGAACTGACAAACATGATGGTATTTTGTAAGTGATCTAATTATGAGTGTTAGTTTTTTTGTGCTAATTTCAACTAAAATTTACTTGTTGATATTATGCTTGATGTACATGTTTCCTTGTTTCTTATGTGTGTCAAACAGGTAATTTAACTGAGTTTTTATTAGTGAATTCAAGAGCATAAAGTAGGAATTTAAAATTTTGAATAGAAGCACCATAAAGAACAGAAAACCATCACAATTGATCCATTAAAACAACGTTTTGATGAAGGATTTCACCCCTCATGGGCTACATCTCCTTGGTCTAGCTTCCATGGCTTGGGCCTTTGTATTAGCTCAATAGTGATTTTTTTTTTTTTTTACATGAATAAAATTCTCCTAAAACATAATCCAATGAGTCCAAAACGTCAAAATATTTCAAAAATGACTATTCAATAACTCCATTTGGCCTTCTGTTCATCTAGGCATGACCTTCCTTCCTAGTGGACAAATTTATCCTATGCCTTTGCAACCTATTCCAATGTGTTTAGAGCATTCCAATATATTAGTAATGACTCTTCCTGAGCCAAAACTGGTCGAAAATTGCTCAAGATATGGTTCATTAAATTTTCCCCTAGGTTCCTCCTTGAAATCTGGAGAAGACTCTAGATAGCTCCGCCAACGTTGGTGATTCCATCGAAAATGGTGGTTGTGGTAAAAAAACTCCATCTTAAATTGAGGCTTAATTTAATTAATCAACATATTAGTTTGGGATAAGTGTGGATTAATTATGCACTAAGCACAGATAGATTGGGTGCTAAGAAATGAGACATATGGTACGGTTTTATGTGAGGGATGGCCTGCGGGCTGGCCCCCTCCATTCCGCTGTCGGATGATGAAATGCATTTCAAATAGATCCTTTCCTTCAAGATTTAACAAGCCTCACCTGCAGCATGTTGGTAAGAAGCGGTAGTGTTTGGGGGGAGGTCACGGGTTCGACACTAACCTCCACCCCCATATATATATTTTTTCTATAGAATATAGGCGCAATTAAACTTTTATACAACAAACCTTCCACCTGATTTCATATATTCCCATTGAATTTTAACTCAGACGATGGTATAGTTTGAATATGCGCTCCTCATAAATAATCTCAGACTATAAGTTAAAAAAAATATTTGTAATGCTTTTTGTTATCACTCAGGTTTTTATTGAAGTTGTGGAAAAGGAAAGTATACCCGAGGTAACCACAAACCAACCTTCAGATGCAGAATCTAGCCAATCTGCATCCAAAGAGGGCTCTCTCTTTATGATTTATCTTTGTTCTTAGAAAGTTTTAGGCTAGTTATAAGTCCAAGAAATTTGTTTGAAAATGGTGGAATTCGCCAACTAAGGGCAAGATCTAATATTTTTCAGGCCATTGGGCTATGGAGTCAAAGGATGGCTTTACCAAATTTCTATTCTACACACAAGATGGCTTTGCAGGGCAAGATAGCCAAACAGAGAACAATATTTAGAATTTAAAGTGGATGGAATGGCTTTGAAGGGATGAAAGGAAGTTAAGAATATTTCAACATGTTCAAAGAAAGAAATGGAATGATTACAAATAAAGAGCATTGAAGAATTCTTTACTATAGTAATCAAAATGTTTAAATTAGCGAAGCAAGAGCATTTAAGAATTCATTGCTTATAACCAATCTAGAAGAAAACATTTTAGAATAATCACAACTGAACTCAGAGTACAATTAAGTAAATTCTGAGTTATTCTTTTCTGTCAATTATTCAGAAATGGGCACAATGATATTATAAACAGATATAAAACTTAGACATAGGATAGAGAGACTTATTGAACTGCAGTCCGACACATGAATCCTGCAAAAAGTCCTGAGCTTCAAATTATCATCCAGCAATCCAGAAATAAATTTCTCCAAAACACTTTTATTCCAAAAACATCACTGTCACTGCAAAGTAGTAGAATCCACCTTCAATACTCTATTCGAGGGTTTATTTATACAAAAAAATGATTTAAAATATCTTACAATAACCTAGGAAATAATCTAGGGTGACTAATGAATACGTTACAACAAAAAGGAGACAGATGGTCTCGTAGATAGGATAAAAGGCAACTGCTAGTGTGATGTTTCCTCCTTTTATGCATGTGCTGGAGGTAAGTCCTACAATCTGGCTCGATGCTGTCATTTTTGGTAATTCTTTTCTGACCGCCTAACTTCATTGATACTCTTCATTTCTACTGGTACATTTTCAACTGCCAAGCTGATACTCTTTAACCTCTGTTCATCTATTTATCTTTCACACAATAGTAAAAGACAAAACTTTCCATATGAAGATGAATTTTACAAAATTTCTAACAAGTCTTCCCACCATTTGTCTTCTGCTATTATGGTTTGTTTGAGTTTTCTTAATGTTTCATCGGCCTCTGTGTATCTGAAAAAATTGGGCCAATTTGGGAACAAATATCTTATTTCATGCTCAAGATGAAACAAATTCTTTAATCTGTCATAAAGATTCTTTCCTGTAGGCAATGTCGATTCTGATGAAATGGTAGAGGAACATGTGACATTGTGAGCATGTATATCCAATTTGTTAACATAAGTTTCCAATTCCATCATTTTGTCTTCTGAAATCATCGGATTGGGCAACCTGCTGGTTAATAAAGCATTAAACCTTTCTTTAAATGCCATGATCTCTTGCAGAATATCTAAGCATTTATGTTCCATATTTTGCATAAGAGTTCTCTTAGTAAAAACTCTTTTTATTTCTAAAATGGTACCTATCCTATCCTCAATTCCAAGCTCTGCAAGCTGCTATTTGGTCTGGGTGTTCAAAAATTGTATAAGTTGATTTGGTTGCTCAGGTCTGTCCCTTAATTCTTCTCTTGTTTTGTCAATTTCTTCCATAGCTACTTTGACCAAGTCATTTTGTTCAAAGATTATTTTAACAAAGGACCAAATACTCTTTATTGAATCAATGATATTATTCCAAAGAATTTCATTAATTTCTCTCAAAGGCTTTTCTAATGAGAGATCTTTTTCTAAAGCCTTAACCAATTTCTCCAGCCTTTTGATTTCTCTTGTATTATCAGCAACAGTATTTTTTGACATATCATATTTTTGTTCCAAATTCACCAGCTGTAATTTTGTAGATTGAAGTTCTGTGACTCTGAGTTTTAAACTTTCCATTTGTTTTGCTAATTCATCAGAACTTAAATTAGAAGTATTCACTTGTGATGGATTTGTTTGTTGATCTGCTGCTGTTGTACCTGTAGTAACCTCTGTTGTGGATGTCTGCATGATAGATTTCTTTTATTTCAATGCCTGCTCCAGTTATTTTTCTGTTTCACTCAGTTGCTCAGTCATTTTCAGGAGCAACTCCATCATTTCTTCTTGTGAATTTTCCTTCAAAACTTCTTGAGTTTGGGGATGCCTTGAAGCTGGAAATTTCAATTGCTTTCTCAGTGCAGCAATATCATCATCTTTCTTTTTAATCAGTGCCTCAATGCTTTTTATATTTTTGGGATTATGACCCAAACTAATGATTATTTCCTCCAGAGATTTTATTCTGTTATCCTTTGCCTGAGAAGAAGATTTCTCAATTTGCAACTGGGTATTTGTATTATTTAAAGAATCTTGCAATCTATGGGCTACCATTTCTTTATCAGTAAGGGTAGAATATATCATTTCCCCAGTTTGTTTATGTAATTCTATCTGGTCCAATGGATGAATGTCTTTTGCTAGGACCTCAAAATTGGTCCTAATGTAATCAGATGTTGTCTTGGGTTTTGGCACTTTGGATTTGAAATGGCTCATCATCATTTTCCCTTGCTGAATGTCAAAATCTGACATTAATATTTCTTGATTTTGTGGAGCCATTTTAAGATACTGATTATATACCTGCATCCTTAGTGGATCATTCCTTTCTTTTATATTAATGAAAGTCTTCTTTATATCACCTGCATTTGTCTTTGGCTATTTGAAGGAAGACACTTCAGTGCTCAACTGTCTCTGTAATTCCTTTCCTTTATGACCTGTGTGTGTTTCACTAACTGAACCAGTTAGCTGACTATCCTCCCTTTCATCATCAAAGATTTCATCAATAGATTCCACTTCTAGAAGTGGATTCAGTTTCTGCCTTTTAACCTGAGCTTGTTGTGAAGATTCTTTGGGAGGAGTAGGATTTGTAACCTGTCTTTTCTTGCCAATTTCCACATTTGATGGAGTCTGCAAATCTGAAACTTCAGGGTGATTAACTTGAATAAGAGAAAGCTGTGCTTGATCTGGTGCCTTGGAAGTTTGAGGTTTTTCTGTCATGATGAAAGTTTCAATGACTTGTATTTCTGGTTCTTTCCCTTTGCCTTTAGATTCAACTACAATCGATGGAATGATTTCCTGTAACCCCTGTTCGAGATTTCCTACTGAAGAAGTGCCAATATGTGATACCTGCACTTGCCCAAAATATTATAGGTCAAACTTTTTCTCAAGATCTTTCATAATTTTGTTCATATTGACTTCTTCACTATCTTGTTCAACTAAGGTTCCTTCCATCCACTCATCTTGATTAGCATACTATTTTATTTCTGGAATCCTGTGGTGAAATTATGTTGCTGATTTGTTCTTCATTCTTTTGTCACAAATAAAACTAAATGGGTCATAGGGAACCCAATGGAAACTCTTTTGTAACTTGAAATGCTTTTGTAATATATTTTTTGCTTCTTGTTCAGCATCCCTAGAATTGCATATAAAGGGACCTAACTGAATTTTGATTCTGAGTTGGGCTTTCTTCTTAGCGTTAAAAAAATGAATAACATCAGAATTATTCATTTTCCTGAAATACTCTAAGGAAAAAAGTCTCATAGGCACATATTTAGGCAGCTTGAATGGACAAAGTTCACATCCATATATTCTGATTTCTGAATAATTTTGGTACAAATACTAGTCTCCAACTTTGCATGTCCTTGAAAGCTGTAAATTTTTCTTAATCTCATTGCTGAGCCTTGGAGGAGCAACTCCTGTCAACAAGGTAGTTGCAGGATGTATGAAAAGATCAATAAACTCAGCATAAGAATAGGGAGATTCATAGGAACTGTGAGTTATGGCAGACCAAAATATAACAGATCTAGGGTTTCCCTTGGCATCAAGCTTTTGAACAGGAAAAGGGAAGTTCTCTGATTGATAAAAAATGATGAGATGGTAAATGACTGAGTAATACTTAAACACTTTCTCATTATCTAGCCTCATGAACTGGTCATGGATATTATTCGCAATGAAAGATGCAAAGTCATATTTCATAGCAGGAGGCTGTCCAGGAGTGAAGATGGATAATAATACTAGGGTTAATTCATCAACATACTCACTAGTATTAAAACCCAGTACAAAGGATATCATATACAGGATGAGCTTGCCTAATTCAGTAAAATAAGAAAAACCATAGGGAGGAGGGCCCTTAGGTTGATGTTCAGGTAACATAAAGGTCTGGCAAATGCATTTCAATTTTTCTTGGGACAATTGAGTAGACTTTTCAAGTAGTTCTTCCATGGACAAGGGAGTAAGATTTTGATCAGGTTCAAAATGGAGCATTGTATTGATAGCTTGAGGAGTAATGGGGAAAAGGATACTCTGGTCCGAGGATAACACTGCTCTTTGAGTTGGATCATAATTGGAATGACAGTAATGGATAATTTCTGGGAAAATACGGACTGAGGGGATGAGACATCTTGGAAAATTGGATTCCCATAACCCAATGATATCCAAACCTTTCGAATAATCATCTCTGTAGCGACAATAACTTCGAAGGGGATTTTAATTGAAAACTAAGTCTTTAACTTGAAAATCTTTATCCACTAGTGGCAAGTATTCCAATTCTCTGTGAGGGGCGTTTAATGGGGCTACATTCAGGGCTGTCGGGACTTCCATTTTGGTTCTTGTGTATTCAAAGTCGAAGTTTCAGGGGTTTTCACATAACGGCGCAATTTTAGTTTTGGAAGTTTGATTTCAGTTGCAGGAACTCAAACAGACCAATCATTAACCTTCTCTTTAGACTATGGCGTGAATTTAACACTGGAATGTGGATTTTTCAAAGAGTTTCAGCAAGAAATCGGATAAATACCTATTTTATGGAGAATGTCGAAATTTACAGGTACTGTTTAATGGCAGATGGAATGCTCGGGCACTGGTATAACAATGGCGTTCAGCAATTTTGGTCGACAACAGTTTAATAGCGGATTTTTCAAATTTTCAGTGGAGGACGCAGTCACTTTCACCAGACAAAATGATAGAGAATACGCGGAATTTTGTTTTATTTTCAAAGTCAATGTGATTTTTTATTATTTTTGAGAATGACGTCATCCGTTTATGGGAGGACACGTCACCGGGGTTGGGCGGTAAGCGGTAATTTTCGCACTGCTTTCGGGAGTTGGTGGTTTTCCGCGGGGAGGTAGCGATTCCACTGGTTGAATGCCATGTGGCCATCGCACTGTTTGAAAATCGTCGTGATTTCGCGCGTTAATTCTCGTACAGAGGATGGCCAGTGGAATCATCGTGGGCCATAGATCTTTATTGGAGCGATCGAACGGTGTTTCGAAAGGGAAGTGGCAGGGGAGATAATGTGCGGGCCCGACGGGTTTTCAAAGTAATTTAACTTTTAATTAACTATTTCGGGCGAGATCTTATTAGCGGAGGGGTTGGTTATTAATTAATCCGGGTGATTAATTGATCCCTGTATTATGTGGGCAATCGATCGGGGATTTGGTTTTTAAACCAGATTTTAGACTTGGAGCTTGAGAACTTTAACTCTGGTTAGGGCATCGGGTGAAAGGAAAATACCAAGGGGATGGGTTATTTGTTTTTTTTTCCGTTTAAAACATATAAATATATGTTCAAAACCATTTTTTTCATTTATTTTTATTATATGGTAATTAAATTAAAATAATTTAATTAACATAGGGGGTGGGAATAGTCTATAAAGATATGTTTTTAGCCAAAGGGTGTATAATGTGGGAATTTGATTTTATTATATGGGTTTAAATACTTTGGCTAAAAATCTATAGTAAGAGGGTTTTGGGGATATTACAGAGGAGGAGTTATACATATAGGGAAAAGGTAATCTGTATAAGGATTTAATATTTAAAGTCAAATGTTAATATGACAAAGGGACAAGGAAAACTCAAAACACTTTGCAAATCTAGGAAAGTGAAGATTTCTGAAGTAAATTGTATTATCTCAACTTCAACACTTAAACTTAGAATAGTAAGTTATTTTGAGGGATTATTATGGAATTTTGCATGATTTTCCTAAGTAAAATAGGATTTTACTTAGGAAAAGGTTAAAAGTGAATGAGTGCAATGATGGATAACTTCAAGTACTTAGGTCTTTTTGATCATTAGGCCGAGGGTCCGGTCCCTCTAAAAGTCAAGGAAATGCCTTGAGGCCCTTTAATCTTCAAATACCTTTGCACTTTGGGGAAATTAGTAAAACTCTTAGGGAGAAAGTGAGGTGGGAAGTTAATGATTTTGACTTTGCTTCCTGTGAATTTTCCAATGTAGCACCTTCCTTTGCAATTTGTGATGAAAGTAGAAGATTAAACACATTTAACACCATCATTCATCACATGAAACTTTGCAACACCATCTACCTACCCTATCTACTTTGCACTACCATTTTCTCTTCTTTATTAGGGTGCATTTAGACTTGCAAACCCTTTTCAATCTTCTTTTTCTTTTACATGAAAATCTATCTAGTTCTCACCTTATTATATCCAAGGGCTCAGATTAAACTGTTGAGCACCTTTTATTAACTCTACCTAGCTACTTATCTGCCAAGATTAAACTGTTTGGTCAGATATTTATTCTCTATTCTACAACATGAAATTGAAAAATGAATGAGTCAAGTTTATACAGTTTGACTCTTCATAAATTGTGGCAAAGTTTAATAAGCTGCACACAATTACTTATTTACAAAAAATGAAATAGTAGTGGCATTTGGATTTGCACACTTTCCTTGGCCTTTCTTTTTGTTTAGGGTTCATTTTTTCACTTTTTTGATAATTTTATTTTTCTTACCCTTTGATTTTTCTTTTAGGGTATACCCTCTTTACATTTTTTTAAATTTTTTTTGATTTTTTGGTTTTTCACAAATATGGAACACCTTTGCACAAGAAAAAGGTTTGAACATATTGCATATTTCAACAAGTCAATCATGAAAAATGACACCTATTGGTATATGAGTCTAACACTTTCCAAAATTAACATTGCTTGGACTAAGGTTTAATTTTAATAAGCCACCATAAATTAAATTCAGACTTTGTAATATGCAACCAATCCAACATAACCCAAACCTCATGTTAAAAAAAATAATGCACCCTCAAACTTTAGGATTAATAATTATCCACCATAGTTTGGAGTTTCCAACCTCAAGATAAAATTGAAATATGCACCCATATATAAAAATGAAATTCGAACCTAACCTTCAAGAGGGGTCCACCACAGGGGACACATGGCGGTCCTTTGTTGGGATGTCCTCCCACATAAAAAACATTTGAATTAAAACTTAGGAGCATATCCTTAAAAAAAATTCACTTCCAAATCAAACTGGCAAATCCAATTGTGACACTTGTCATAGTCCCATTGGGAAAAAAACCTAGAGAATATTCCCTGAATATACCTAGAGTGCTCACTCGGCTGCCAGGTCATTAACCTGTCATTTTTCTAAAAAAAAATTTATATTTTTCCTATTCTGAACGGCGGTCAACAAGATATATCCTTTTCATCCGAAGTCACTTTTCGATGAAAGGAGTTGTGTTGGATTCATGGTGATGGGTTGGTCAATGTCATTCAATTTCCAATCAATTATGATAACTTTGATTTTTGAGTTAAATACTAAGCCTCTGATCAGTAATTATGGAAGATTTGAGGATCAACTGGCGACAGAGGGATTTGGATGTGCTTTGTGCTTAGATCTATGGGGATTAGGTGGTATGAGCAGCACTTGTGAGATATGGGGTTCTCAAGTTGGTTGAGAACCCACTGATGACAGAAAGTGAGCCCTTAATATCGAGGATAGTCAGCTATTGGGATTTACACTAAGAGGCATTTACGGTGCAGGGGCATAGGATCAAGTTGACCATCCAGGAAATCTACTTCTCGACTAGACACCCGCCACTAAGGGTGGTGGGAAATATACATCCAATGTTACCGTGTGGCCATAACATATCAGATTTCATGGAATTCCATTGTAGACCGGATGTTTGTGCTAAGGGCACCACCATTCCAATCGGTGATCTAGAGAGGGTAGAGACACGGGCTGTTGCCTCAGTCATATTGTGGATCCTGGGAAACAATGAATTCCATCACATAATTTGGGGGCAGATGATGTTGGTTGAGAGTGTTCTCAGTGGGATGTATTATGGGTGGGCCCAGATGATGTTGTCGTAAAGTGGAACGATAGTTGTTGGTGTGCAAGAGACATGTGAACCATGACTATGCTTTTGGTACAGTGTTGCGCTCATTCTTCTTTGAGAAGATACTCATACTTCGACCTCATGTGTAGATCCAAGATGGGGGCCCACGAGAGCATAGGATGCATCACTTGGGGCAACTGCTGTAGAGAGAAGGAGGTGGGGGAGTTGGACGGGTGTTCTGACTCGAGTTCTTCACACATTGGGATCAAATGTCACTGTACATAGATGACTTTCCATATAGTGGTATGAAATTTCAGGGGGGACCATGACTTGCCACTTCCGCTAGGTCGAGCATGGGGACCAGAGGGTAAGTGAAAGTTGCTATATATTATGGTGCATTTAATTTTTTTAGAATATGTATGTGGTACTAATTCATTCCTTTTGGCATGTAGATATAGCACCAGTGAAGTCGGAAGGGTATATGGGACGACTCGCAACACCTGGGGCTGCGGAATATACTGGATCAAGAGGAGACTAGAGACCTAACTATGCTACTCTGCTAGAGGATGTCTAAAGTAGGTGTGAGCTGATGTTGACCGGTGTATCAGAGCGCCAATGGAATGATCTTTAGGACGAGTAAATCAAGGGATTTATAGGGCTACCCGTTGAGTGGCGAGGGGTCATTCGGCATATGGAGATGGCCATACAGGCAGCTCGAGATATGTGTGCTGGTGGAGTTGGGCCATTGGCTTGGGACCCTCCAAATAGTGATTAGATGTAGGGGCCTATGGTGCCCCCAATTTTGATTTTGTAACATGCTATGGGAATTTCGGATGTATTTAGAGTAGTGGACTCCAAACATTATGTTTTTTTCAATACATAATATGGATATGCATATTTTTATATATGACGAGTATATGGTTCGCCATTTGTTTTATGATTGTCTTGTGTTAAATGCATGTGATAAGTAAGAATATAAAATATTGTTTGCAATGATATCTACATAGTGATTCTGGGCTCTAGGTACATGACTGAATGTAATGGTTTAAAATTCATGCACTAAGAGAATAACTCATAAATATCTCCTAAAAGGGACATGGTTATTCACATGATACACGGCATTCAATTACATGACAAGAAAAAAGGAATCTAAATGAACATGAAGATGAAGGATGTGATGATCAAGGGAATCAACTAACAAACCTATCATTATATCATATTCGAACTATTTATTGGTGGGAGATCCAAGTCATGCACTGTTGGAGAGGACTAAATCATGCAAGGGGGTAAAAATTACCCAAGCTACCGAGGCTAGATTATGGGAGAAGCGGCTTGCATCGTTGGCATAGCCGATATACAGTGTGTATGACTGATCCATCTGAAAGGTGCCACAAGACATTACAAATGCGATGATAATGCAAGCTTCCTAAATGCATGACATAAATAAAACACGCATGTCAATAGGAGATGATATGGGTAAAATTTATTGAGGTAAAGTGGATTGCGAGGATTAGGAAGTATTTGGCCATCGAAATCCTTTAGAAGGTATGCCCCCTTGCCCAAATCCTTACTAATTATGTAAGGTCATACCCTTAATGAGTCAAACTTCCCATGACCAAGAAAATAATGAGCCTAGTCATACACTAGAACAAGATCACCTTCATGAAAGGTACAAGGGTGGAATTTTCGGTCATATTGAGAATCAATGCACTTCTTGGCCACTTCGATGGTTTTCAATGAAACACCATGGTTTTTGGAAGCACGCTTTAGCATGATAAGTGTTTTTTCTAAAGTTTGGGTTAGGGAGAAGTTCGACAGCTAGGTGAAGGGATAGGATTGCACACTCGATTGGTAAGACTGCCTCCTCGCCAAAAACAAGGTGGAAAGGAGTAAACATGGTGGTGGTTTTCATAGAAGTTTTATAGGTCCACGAAGCAGGGAAGAGAATAAGGTGTGGTTTTGTGCTTTTTCACCATCTATTGAAGCATAGTTTTAAGGATTTTATTGATTGCTTCAACTTTTCCATTACCTTGGGGATAATAAGATGATGAATATTAGTGGTCAAATCCCAAAAAAGAGGATAGTTCACACCATATCTCATGTTTGAAATGTTGGCCATGGTCAGAGACCAATTTTTTCAGAACCCTGAATCGTGTTATAACATGGTTAAAGAAAAAGAGAGTTGTGGTAGCCACTGTGTTATTGAATGTTCACATGGCCTCAATCAATTTGATGAAATAATCAACCCCCATTATGATATACTTGTGGTTATGCATGGATGGAGGTCGACTCTCCATGAAGTCAATGGCCCACTTATAGAAGGGACCATCTGATATGACAAGGTGGAGGGGAGCCAGTGGGGCTTGTGCCTTTGGGGTAAATAGTTGGAAATTGCACTAGTGTTTCACTGCTACAATGCAATCACAAAAGGGAGAATACCAAATATACCCAGCGCCCATGAATTTCTTTATAGTATCCCAAAACAGAGAGGTGGCCACCACAGGTGTTGCTATGGGAGGTATTAAGGACTTTCTCAGCTTCAACATGTGTGAGAAAACGATGGAGGACATAATCAACACCACGAAGATAAAGGTCATCACCAATGAGAAGATAGCAGGGAGCTTGGTGTCATATAGGTCGTCGAGCATCATGATCAAGATGAGAAGCGAAATTATGGGTTCGCAGATAGGTAAGAATGCCGCCATACCAAGGATGATCCAAGGTAATGGAAAACAAGTGCTCATTGGGTAAATCATCGTTAATTGATAGATCACACATATCAGTAGGAAATTCAAAAATGAGTTCAGCAAGGGATAAACCTTTCTTACTCTTGGGTGTGACAAATTCAATATTGAACTCCTAAAGGATAACGCTCCAATGGGTGTACTTCCCATTAATAATCTGTCGACCCAATAGGAAAGCCACGGGTTTGGAATTTTTCACGACCTTGGTGGAATGCATAAGGATATAGTGACAAAGTTTTTGGATAGAGAACACAATGTCTAGTGCAAAATTATCTTCATGCGAGTAGGACACAGGGGGTCCCACAAGGTTATTATTGAGATAATAGATAATATGTTTGTTTTCAGTGTCATTTTCCTAAATAAGGACCCCAACGAAGGATGGGTGGATGCTGAGATGTACAACATGAAATCCATCGCAAAGTTAGGAGGAATAATCAAGGGAGCGGAAGTGACAACGTGTTTTACGGAATCAAAATATTGTTGAGCATAGTCATCACAAGAAAATGGAATGTTAGATCTAAGGAGTCTTAGAAACCCATGTGTAGTGGTGGCATAGTCAGGGAAAAACTACCGAAGGAAGTTCACTTTGCCTTGAAGGCATTGTGACTGGCTCAACGTTCGAGGAATGGGAAGCACAAGAATGGCTTGAAATTTGAGGGGCTCAAGCTTTATACCATATTTGGACACAATGAAGTCTAGGAGATGGCCGACGGGAATGCAAAAGTCACACTTTAGCGATTTGAGACATATATTATACTTGTGATATTGGAAAAAGATGGTACACAAATCATGAATGTGTTGTGCCCTATGCTTAGAATGAGCAATGAGGTCATCAAGGTAGTAAAGGATAATATGAGCCAAATCATGGAAACATACATGGCCCACTAGAAGGTGGCTTTGGCATTCTTTAGGTTGAAAAGCATGACCGTAAAAGAAAATTTTCCCCATGGACTAATGAATGTAGTTTTTAACTGATGAGCTGAGCGGATAACAATCTGGTTATACCCAGAGAAACCATCCATAAAGGATAGAGCTTCAGTCCATGCACAGTTGTTGATTATTTGGTCAATAAATGGTGTGGGGAAGTTGTATTTGAGACAATAATTTCGCAAGTCGTGAAAATATGGGTAGACATAGATGGTGCCTTGTTTCTTGAGAACGCGAGCTGGGTTAGAAACCCAAGTGTTGTATTCGATGAGATAGATAAAACAAGCTTGCTTTATCTTATCAATTTCATCTTTGATAGCCTCTTGTCTAGAAGGATTAATGGGTCTCACCTTTTGACGGATAGGATTGCCATAGGGCCATGTATCGATATGGTGTTCGACAATGGAGATATCAAGTCTGGGCATCTCGGAATAGGATCAGGCGAAAACATCATAGAATTACTTGAATATATTAGTGTAAGACTCAATTTCTTCCGGGGTACAATGCGCCCCCAAGGCAATGTTTTCTTCTACCCCTGGTTTATCGAAAGTGTTAATTTTAATGGTGGGATAGATATTGGACATATCTCCTTCTTCAAAAGAATCTGGTGCAGAAATGGGATTTCTAAACCAATTGACTTCATCGCGGATGAAGTATTTAGACTCCAAAACAATTATTCATGGGACTGTTGGGGAAGGAACTATGCATGATGATGCATATCATCCCAGGTAAAGTTAGGGGTGGTCATGGTTTCCGTAGTGTCTTCACTAGAATGACATATGGGAGGACTGGCAGAAGGGAGACAACGTGATGCGTCGGGGCTACCTGACGCATCATCATGAGAGATATGCTTCACATATGAATCGCTACGGAGGGTAGACGAAGAGCTAGTATATGAAACATGTACCAATTTTGAGACCAAGGTGTTCGCCGAGGGAGGTTTGACCGAAATAGAAGGGGATGCCTCAGAGGGGTCTTCCATTATGGATCTGATGGATGATGACAGATAGAGAATAGCGACCAAAGAGTTCGCCTTCTCAACATCAGGGGGAGGTATCACAATGGGTGCATAAATGTCCTTTGGTTCTACTGAAGAAAAACTCATAAGTAGAGGGGTAGAGGATCCACTATGAGCGGCATCTATTTCGCAAATTTCCTCAAGGGTATCGCAAAATTCATTGAGACAGGGACAAAGATGAGAATAGTGGTCATAAATATCACACAAAGCATAGGGTTCGTTCGTGTGCAACGATTTATTTTCTTCGCTGAATCAGGTAAGGTAACATGGACCTTCGAGATTTCAGATTCAGGAAACATCTCATTGACCACATTTTTGAGATGAGGAAGCTGAGGAGAATTATGGGTGGCATGCCCAACAATATCACACAAAGCACACAAAGGTGTCTTCTTTGGATGCTTAGGAGTAGAAGGAGTTGTTTTAGGGGCCTTATCCTTAGGTTTCTTCTTTTTGGCTTTTCCTCCCTCACCGGATGATTTCACAATAGGACTACGTTCATGTTGAGGTGGCTATGGCACTGAAGCAAAGGGAGGGGTCATAGCAACCACTTGGACTGGTGTCAAAGAAGTATATAGTTTGAGCTGAATAGGCGGAGTTTTTGTTGGGGGATTTATGTACCAGAGTAGTTCCCTAGTGAACCACTTGCCCTAGTGAAGGAGTTGGCTTTATTTGAAAACTTGATATAGCTAGATCCTTTGCTAGCGGGTGTTTTTGATCTTTTTGTTTGTGATCCGATAATTTTTGGCTTTTTCCACGTAGTATAGGTTTAACTTTGTTGGTGTGAGTTGTTTTGCAATGTCAGATGTGTCCAACAATGGTGGAAAGTAGGGTCGAAGGCAGTCTACATTGAACACTTGGTGCAGGCGAAGGAATGGTGAAATACTAAGCTTGAAGGCATTGTCCCCTACCACCTTGGTGATGGTGTATGCCCCATATCAGAGCGGGAAAAGCTTGTGGTGGGGCCCAATGAGGCGCTCCTTCTACAAATTTAGCCAAAATTTGTCGCTCACTTGGAACTTGTGTGGCACCCGATGCTGATCATGTCACTACTTGTACTTAGCATTAGATATATCCAATATTTCATGTACCTATTGGAAGATGTGTTGAATGTGCTCAATGAAGTTGTTCTCCTTGTCGGCTTCAGACTGAGCATGAGTCAAATTTTCCTGAGTAGCTGCAAATGGTATGGCCACATCAATGGGACATAGTGGTTGGAATCCCAAGCCCACCTAAAAGGGGTTGTGGCTATTTGAGTTGTGGAGAGCTTGATTATAGTTGTGTTGGACATAGGGTACACTTTCATCCCATGTGTGTGGATTCTTTGAGTTGTACGTACACAAAATTTGTACCATCATCCTGTTGACGGCCTTTGTTTGGCCATCAGTTTGGGGGTGGAAATATGTGGACATAGTGAGATTGGTGTCCAACATTGACCAAAGATTGACCAAAATGTACTTATCAACCTACTATCCTGATTTGAGATAATAGATTGTGGGATCCCGAAGTGTACTGACACTCATTCAAAGAAGAGTTAATAGTGACTTCTGCTATGATATTCTTCTTGCAGCACACCATAATTTCCATTTTAAAGAATATGTCGATGACCACAAAAATGCACTTGTTTCCATGCTCATGGATTCCCAAGGTCGAACAGGGTAGGTAGAGGAGTATAATGGCCTTGCTTCATGACGCCGAGTTTGGAAATGGCGTAGGTATTGCAGGATATGATGTACTTCCCAACATCATGTCAAATTTTAGACCAATAGAAATACATTTTCAATACTAGCACTATTTTCTGAACCCTGAAATGTCCAGAGAGCCGATTTTAGTGTGCTTCCCAAATCGTCTTCGCACGCTCTCTTGAAGGAAAAAAAAGGTGTCCCATGTGACATAACAATCCATCCTGGAGGTGAAATTTTGGAAATTTATTACCCTCCAGGAGTGTATGGTATGTGTTGGTTAATTTTAGATTACTTTTGTAGAGATGCGGCCAACCTGAAGTTCCATGCCCACAAGAGTCGAGCACAGTGGTCAGCACCACGATTTGCAATTAGCTAAGGCAATCTGCAATGTTATTGATGCCACCCTTCTTGTACTTGATGTTCAAAAGGAACTATTGTAGGTATGTAGACCATTTATGATGGAGATCATTCTACAACTTCCCATGTTTTTTAATGAACTGTAGGGGTCGGTGATTTGTGTGGATGACCATTTCCTTCCCCAAAATGTAACGCTTCTACTGTCGATAGAAATACATAATGGAATCCATTTCCTTTTCATAGGTGGGATAATTTCGTATTGTGTATGAAAGTGTCTCAGTGTGGTATGCCATTGGATGCCCCTTCTAAATAAGTACTACCCCAATAGCACAGTAAGAAGCATTTGTCTCAATCTCAAATGGTTAATGTTGCAAGTCTAGTAATGTGAGCACCGATTCATAGTAGAGGCGATGCTTCAACTTTTTGAATGCCTTCTGTTGAGATTCAAACCAAAATAATTTTTCTTTCGCTCCTCTCTTGGCGACTTGACTCAAAGGCCAAGTGATATGAGATACTCACAACATGAACTTGTGGTAGAAATTGGTAAGACCCATAAATATGTGGAGCTCTATTAGCATGGTTGGGATTTGCCAATATAGAATGACCTAGATCTTGGTTGGGTCCACATGCACCCCTCGCTCATCAACAATGTATCCCATATATTGAACCTGAGTCATACGAAAAGTTCATTTCTCTAAATTGGTACACAACTTGTGTTGTCGCGGTGTTTGGAGGACCTATCGAATGTGGTGGAGGTACTCTTCCAAACTTTGGCTGAATATCAGGATGTCATCAAAATACACCACCAAGAATTAGTTGGTTAATGGTTGCAATATGTCGTCCATCAGCCTCATGAAGGTTGTGGGAGAATTTTTCAACCTCAAAGGCATGACCAACCATTCAAAAAGGCCCTCCTTGTCTTTCAAGGCAATATTCCATACATCAGAGGGTTCAATTGGTACCTGGTGATACTCAGACTTCAAGTAGATCTTGTTGAAATATTTTTCCCCTTGATCTGGTTCGGAAGGTCATCAGTCCTCAAGATTAGATACCTATTCTGGGCAGTGACCTTGTTCACCCAATAGACAATACAAAGTCTCCATGTCCTATCCTTCTTCTGCACCAACACAATCAGGCTCCCACATGGCAATGAAATCAGCCGTATGTTACCTTTCTAAAACAACTCCTAAATATACCTCTTGATTTCATCATCCTCCAGAATAGAGCATCGATAGATCAGTCCATTGGGTAGTGGCACTTATGGGGTCATATTGATGGATTTCTTAACTTGAAAATGTAGAGTTACCCCTACGTGCGAGGTGAAGATGTCCCCGTACACCTCTATGACCTTGTCCATCTATTGTTGTTGTGCGAACGATCCATGTCTAGAGGTGGTGGCTACAAAATTCTTCTTACCCTGAGGGTCGATCATCAGGAAAACAAATTTCCTAGTTTTGGAGATGAGCTTAATGCATTGTTTTGCAGTGATTAAAGAGATGGTGGTAGGTGGTGCTACCTTCGGTATCCTATACAAATTATTTCCCAAAATAACAATAGCAGTGCAAGGCATTAAATCATACACAAAATTTCACTTCCACAACTATGGTTGGCCTAATAATACATCACATAAATTAAGAGGAGCAATATCACATAATACATCATCCATGAAGGGCTTCATGTTGTAGGGAAGGCGACACTACTGGTTGATGCCGAGATATTGCCCTTGGTGAAGTCTTTTGATTGTGTACGAATGTGGGTGTGTTGTGGTTGGAATTCCCAACCGCTTCACGAAATTTCTGAAATGAGGTTCTTTTTTCTCTTGTTGTCGATAATGAAATGAAGCAGGGAAACCTTCAATGACATCTAGTAGTGGAAGAGGTGCTCCCCCTCGTTTGAATCTTCGGGTTCCTCCTTCTGGATCTTGGTGGTGGAAACAATGGTATTGGACTCTGCGTCGATAATATGCTCCCCTTTGTCATTCCCCTTTTCAGTTTCTAACTTAGATTCGGAACATGCATCTCATTCAGAAGCCTTTATCTTGGCCACCAGTGATTGATTTTTTCGACACTCACTTATGTTTTGAGTGGAGCTCTTATGGAACTCACACCACTTTCTCATGTTCTTCTTTGGATTTGCAGTGTTATTCTTCACTTATGGCTTTGGCGAGTTGTACTGGGTCACCCCGCCTTGGCCTTGAAATTTTTTTGCAGTATTTAGGTGCCTTTCCCTTGATTTTGATTCACAAATCCAAAGTATTAATTCTTCTGTTTGAATTCCTGCTAAATCTTGGCAGCATACCAATATGTTGTACCAAGAGAAGATATGTCGAGGAAATTCATTTCCTTCCGAATGTATCTTTGCACAAAACTATGGTATTTCAACACCAAAAATTTCTATTAATAGTTTCTACCCAATTTTTTGTGCAGGGTATGGAACAAATTCATCACGTCATGCACATATTGATACCTTTGCTGCCGCAACATACTCCATTGTATGTACTCGTAGTCAGATCTCTCCACGAGATAATATTTTTCCTTAATGTCTTTATAGAAATAATTCCAAGTGGGTGTGGCCGAGAATAGGGATTTTTTCCTCTCGTCCTTTTTTTCACAATAGGTTTCCCACCAGTCCTTGACATGGGGGATGAATTTGAAGAGTGGAAAATTAATATTTTCTTGAATGGAAAAGTCATGAACCAATAAATATTCTTCTAATAGATTCAACCATATATCTATGGCATCTGCATCTGTTTGGCCCTAAAATATGGGAATGTCAAAGTTTAATGGTACCTTAAAAGGAGTGGCTCCTCCAGAGTGGCTACTAAATGAAGGTGTGCTCCCGGTGGGTAGTCGTTGAAGGAAATGGGCAATTCTATCCATCATCACATTCCTTTGTTTCACAAGGGCCTCCTCGAGAAATATTTCGATAGGATTTCCTGGTCCCTCATATTTATTTTCTTCCTCCATGGGATGCCATCAGGGTTGTCCAGGCTGATCTTGCAGAGGTTCAGCCAAATCAAGCCCTAACTCCTCATATCCCAACCTCATTGGGGACATGTAAAGAAAAATCAAGAAATATTAGACCGCTATGATACCACTGATTCAGAATTATGAAGGAATACAATAAAATACATAAATAAACATAACTGCAAATATGAATAAGGAATAACACTTCATTTCATTAATATAAAATGCTGGAAAATGCTTACAGATGTAATAGAAAATAAACTAGATCGAGCGATGGTAGCTTATTTCTGAGAAGATATGTGGCAGCTACATGCCTTTGGACTGTGTTACAATGAGGCTCAAGGGCCTTTTTATTATTCAACAACATGGGAAAACCGTAAACAACCAAAACCCTAACCCTAGGATATGGAACACCAAGAGTTTAAGGGCCACGTTGGGGTTAGTTGGGAAGCCAACTTCCGAGGGTCGTAACTTGGTTATATTATATCCATTTGGAACTTATGATATATTTGTAGAAATATCTCTCTGATTACTACACGTTTTTCCACAAGCCCCTACCTATAGATATAGGCCTACTGCAAACCTCAAAAAATGTCGTTTATGGGGTCAAAATTGCTCTGAAAGTTTAGGAACCGAAAAATTGCTAAAAAAGGTAAATGCTGCTATAACTAAGGAAACTGATGAAACTGAATGGAGGTATAGGTGGAATACATGGGTGGCCACTGATATCCGCCTGAATCAATCTCCAAAATCTAACCCCTAGCTTGTGGATGGTCACAAATATATACAAGATGATGGTAAGTTCAGAGTTCTTATCCATTTATCAATCCAAGCTTGAGATCCACTCTTGATGGGAGGATGAGCTCAAGGGATAAGGGATGGAAAATCCAAGGTAGGATAGGATAGGATTTTAAACTTTCATCAAAGGTAAATAATTATAACAGCTCTTGGAAGCTTATAGAAAAGGAAGCTTCATGATTCTTTTTATTTTTCCTAAATTTCTAGAATCAACATACCCCCAACAACGAGAAACTTGTTGGTGATCAATGTAGGTATAGAGAGGGTCAATCTGCTGGTGAACGTTGTCCAATGAAGGGCTAGGGTCTGTTGCACATAAAATAGTGGACTGAAGTAATTTTGGGAAGAAAATCAAGGGTTCGAGAGAGTCATGCTTAGGGCTTTGTGTAGGGAGGATGAAAAAGTGTTCAAAGGATGTGAATGATCCCATTGGAAGACATTTTGACCAGATGTGAAAACATGTCCTATAATAGATTATTCCCTTGGAAATTACAGCTAATGAATGAAGGGATTTACCTTGTGACAAGTCAATATCAAGGACAACCACTGAGATTATATTTAGTTACAATAAACTTAAATCATAACATGTTTTTGAAGAGAGGCATTCCCATACTCATCACATAAGCTAAAATTACATGTGAAATGATAAAAAAATGTATCCAATGATGAAAAATGATGGACCCATTACCGTATGATTGTTTGTATGATCATAGCCATCATAATTTGTGATTTTGTATTAATCCTAAAATATAACCATGTAAATCAATGACCTAGAGTCAAACATGGTAGACACCATATGATTACTGATGAATGATGTAAGTCATTAAGAAGCACTGGAGAAACCACCAATGATGTTAATGAATCTCAAGGTACTACATTAAAATCTGTATGGTGTGAATGAATGAGTTGAAGTTGGTCACCACACTGAATCTTTCGGTTGAAGGCAATTGATGTAAGCCTATCACCGAGAGAGAGGAGAGTTGCCATTGTTGTATGCAAGAAAAATACCAAAGGGTTGTTTCTAAGTCAAATTCCTACATAATGATTAGATGTTGATAGGAAGCGACCCATCGAAGGAGGGCCTGGATGTATCCCCCATCAATGACCCGAACCGAGTATCGTGATTTGAGACAAAATTATGATGATACGAAAATGGATTGGGAATGATAAAGACATAATGAAGGCCTTGTTGGATGGATAAATCGTTCTTGCGGACAAGGTAGATCTCCCTAGTATCTTACGCTAACTAGCAACAAATAGACAGATGTAAACTAGTTTCTCTAGATTATAATTGATCTAGAATTATCTATAATGAAGGATTTAGGACTTACCTATAGTCCAACAATGATCGTAGTCTTCTTTCTTGTCACTTTGAATACGTCTCCTTTTGGAATCTATAATAAAAAACATGAAAGAATCAGAAGCACCTACATAATATAGACTAATTCATAAACCATAAACCTATCTTGATGATCAAGGAATTCAATAAATAAGACATTTAAATAAACTACTTATTGACAAAACAGGATCCATTTGTATTATCTTTGATGAAAAAAGGAGCCTTAAAGCCATGTTCACCTTGATGTTGTACAGGTCCTTCCGGGGTCCAGAAAAATAATTTCCTCTACTTTGACAAGACTTTTCACTCTCTCGACTAACATACACATAAGTGTGTAATAATTCCCATATGATAATTAGTTAAGAGATTCTGAGTCTCTCGAGAAATTCTCCTCAAAAAATCTCAAAGCCTAACTCCCTTTGGGGCTGAACTATGGCCTCAATTTATAGTAGAAGAGAAGAAGTTGCAGCTCCAAATAAGAGGGGATATAATCCTCTTTCAAAGGGATTAAGTTCCACATACCAAGGGGTAGGCTCCTTTAATGGATGGATGAATGTACATGAAAGGAGAAAAATTCCACCGAATAATTGCTTCTAGAAGCTTCCAGATTCAACCAGCTGAGCTTCCAAATTTTACTTCTGCCTTTACTTTACCTTTTACAGGGAACTATACCTTAAATGAAGAGAATGTGTGGCCAGTTTCGCATGTTATAAAAGAAACAGATGCGGCACCGCAGGTAATAGTAAGAGAAAGTGCGGTACAAGTATTTTTATGACTTTTATCAGCTTTTCTCTCAATTTCAAGGCTTGGTTTTAGGATCTTGATGTTTTTAGACTTCTAAGGGAGTATTGTATGAGTAATTGTGAACCTATACAGATAGTAAAACATCATGGTGACAATTTTAGTGTAACAGATTTCCCCCCTAAAGTGCAAATTCTGAGACCATTCGAAGAGTGATATGCTTTATCATTTTGAGGATTAGCTTCTGGAAACCCCAATCGGAATCCTGTAAAAACCTTCAATCGGAATCCTGTAAAAACATTCAATGCTGAGGTGGGCATTCCCATACTCAGAGAAAAAACTAACTAAATCAAATCTTAACTAAAATGTTCTCGTATAGAAATGATTCTAATATTACATCAATAATGTAGACACAGTATGGACACATCCATTCGTTTATGAATAGTCTACTACATAATGAATAATAAAACTCCTTGCAGCCTAGATGGTGGAAACTAGATCTAGGGTCTTGACTTCTGCTACCTGAACTAGTATGATTCTATCCATGCGATTGATTGTGTCGAAGTCGAACATGGTAGAAACCACTTGATTACCGGTCAATGATGTTAACTGTTAACAAGTTTGAGGGAAACCACCAATAATGAAAATGGCTTTCAAAGTACTCAGTACAATCCATGAAACATGAATAAATGATCTGAAGTCGAAAATTTCATGGAATCGTTTGATCGAAGGTTAATGCTGCAACCTATCATTGAAGGCGAGAAACCTGCCATTAAGGCATGAAAATTCCAAGGCGCTAAAGGATTCTACATTAACTTCCTAGATGATGATTTTTCATCGATAGAAAGTGATTCGTTGTATGAAATCCCACGACACGAAATCATTAGATCAAGTTTTGTAGAAATATTTTGAAAGGACTGACTCAGGGATGGTCAATGCGAATGGAGACAAATGTTTGCAATGAATGGTTTATTTGAACTGTCCTCTTGAACACATAACGACACTGCATATGGTTTGGTAATAATTGACCTAAGCTAGTACCCAGAAACCCGCTAAGGACTTTCAATATGGTTTGATTAACTGATAGGCAAAGGATTTCCCCAACCTAGGTAGAAGTGTGAAAAAAAGTGTCGTGTTCAAGAGTGGTAAACTGCTTTTTAAACAAAGTGTGACAAACAGATTTGTTTCCTCTCTTTTTCCCCCACCATTTCTGGCAAGTACCTATTTATTTTCTACAAGCTTGAGGAGGATAACATTTTCTTGTTGTATAAGCTCATCCTTCGGATGAGTCCAACTTAGTTTAAAATCGAACCCTACGAAGGAGTCGTTCGTTCCTGTTTGTAATCGATAGGTCCTTTACTATTAAATTTTAACGAGTCCAGTATAGGAGAAACTTGTTGTTTTCCAATTTTAGGGACTCAGAAGAAAAGACTTAAGAAAACTCTGTGGGTGTAATTTTTCATAAATTTAATCTCTCAAGCCCGAAAAAGGATAAAATAATACAGGAGAGAACTCTATTGACCATGATTTAGTCAACGTATACCTTTTTCATAAATGGTCCATTTCTGTCCGGAAAAGGGGTAAAATTATACTAAAAGGATGACTGTTCATTTCCTTTAACGAGTTCGAATAGTCAAGTACTCAGCAATATTTTCATCTTTAGAGAGTCTAAAAAGGGCTTAAAAGAGAACTCCAGGGTTTTCCTTTTTTCGTAATTTTTAAGAGTTCAAAAAAGTGATAAAAGTGTACTCACTAGTTTCACTTTTTCTGTAAGTTTTAACGAGTTCGAAAAAGTGATAAAAAAATGTACTCATTATCTTTTTCATAATTTTTTCCGAGTTCTAAAAAGTGATAAAAATTATACTCCTTTTTCAAAATGACCATTTCACCCAAAAAATCCTGTACTCTGTACAAAAACTCAAAAATTAAACAAACATGTTTATGATTAATAAAAATAATTTGGAAAACCACTTTTCAAAGTGAAAAATAAACAAAATAATATTTTATTTATTCAAAAAAATTATAAAAAAAGAGTTTTTGTAAATCATTTTTACCATTTTATTTCAGAGTGAAAATTGAGAGCATTTAGTAAAAAATGTTCTGGAGAAGATTGCAGAAGATTCGCTCGTCAGAATCGAAAACTGTCAATTCCAGGTAATCCACATCATCTTTAGCTTCATTTTTGTTCATTTAATTTCTCAATTTAGGGCTTAGATTGATTTTTAAGGAGGAAAATAGGTTCAAAAATTTGCTCACAAGGGTCCGCAGGTAAGACACATGAAACCTGGGGACCCCGATAATTTTACAAAGGAAAAATTTTCGTGGTCCCACACCTTACGTATAAGATACGTGCGGATCCATGCACTGTTTTTATGCATAAAGTGCCGAGGCACCGTAAGAAAAAATAAAATGAACAAATATTCCAATTTAAACCAAATTTTCCCATTCAAATTGTTTTTAACCTTTCAATTTGTCCATTGCAGGATATTGACAATGCTTGTGTGGTGAGAACGTGAGCATGAATAAGTTGATGATGAAACCATGTTACATCCTCCTACATTACGCATTTTTAGAGAATGCGGTTTGTACAAATTTTGGGCCATTCAAGGTATGAGAGCTCAAGTGGATTTGCTTACCTGTCTAGTCAACAAATGGGACATACAGGAACAACGCTTTATCATTAGAGGACACCAGCTTGAAATTGAGCTAGAAGATATATGCTTCCTCACTGGTTTTTTAAAGAGGGGCGAGCCACTCTCTTTGTTTGGGGCTAGGGCAGGTGTCTAGCCTATCGCTAGCCTTCAGGAATAATTTTGCTATGAAGAAGAAGACCGCAAGGATAAACGTATTGACATAAAAACCATTATTCATCCTGAGCTGAAAGTGGTTGCATTTATAGTAACCAGGTTGTGTGGGAGCACAGCTCCACATGTCACTACAATATCCAAAATTAAAACTGTCGTTGACTACTTTAGAGGCACCATTTTCAACTGCTGTGAGGCAGTGTTGGCCAATGTCAAAGGCCAACTGACTAGAGCAAAAAACGTGAAGTTGAAAAACTTCAGATATGGAGCGATCATGGTTACATTTGCTCTAGAGACGATTCCTTTACTGGCCCCACAACTTATTGTAGTTGATCATGGTAGAGTTAAAGAGCCTCAAATGGTTCGATGGGTTTCATTGATGGCCCGTCACAGTGAAGGCGGTGAGGTTGTTCGTTTTACCTCAGCATATTTTAATTGGTTGGAGAATCAAGTCTTCATGATAGAGGATTTTCCTTATGATAGGATAGATTTCCATGGTGACCGAGAGATGTCTCTTCCTCCAGGGACATAGTGGGATGAGTCAGGTAAAAATCTTTTTGACGTGTTCTAAATTAATTTTTATTTTGTTTTTTGAATCGTCCAAAACTGATGAAAAAAATTTCAAATGCAAATGTGGGTCCACGTCGACCAGCCACTCTCTGTCCTTTTGACAAGAAGCTAGCTGCAGCACCACCACCACCACAAGATAAGACAACAGAGGTCCTTACTGACTTGTAAATTCATCTAGAGTGGTTGACTTTAGATATTCCAGAGATTACCATATATGACATTCTGCTCCGCTTACAAAGATATGTTATCAGGGTTCCGGGACCGTTCAGGAGATTTCTCAGCAAGATGGTACGTGCTATAGTGTTTTATTGTGATCATCACCATGGATAGTGAATGGTTGATTTTGTATACTTGTATCACTCTTTTCCGATCATAAGGCATTTTGAACCTATGATCGAGGACGATGTAACATTTTTTAAAACACTACTCTTATGCTATGATATTGCTACTATTTCCAGTTATCTGTCTTAACATGTTATCGAATGTTATTTTGATCTACTGCCTTAATTATTGCAAATTTTTGTTTATAACACTAGAAGCTACTGCATCAGCTAATGTGTTTAAATTTCTTGGAATATGTTGATACTCAATATAATCAAATTCTCGTTCCAAGAGACGAACTTTCAAAAATAATCTTAACAACATTGGGTTTTTAATTGCATATACTCTATTTAATTGTAATACAATGAGTTCAAAATCTAACCTAATGATCAAACTTTGAATTCCAAATGAAATGGATTCATAAAATAACTTGATAACTGCACTATACTCTGCAATATTTTTCGTCGTTTGACCAAGACTTACCCCATGCATAGATACCAACTCATCAGTGGGTGAATAAATAACCCAAGATGTTGAAGAAATGTTCCGTGTACTACGACAAGCACCATCAGCAAAACCAATGTATGTTTGAAGGGACGCCAACATCTGCAAAATGAAGAGTGATCCAGATAAGCAGGGATAGTGGTAAAAACACACTTAAACTAGGCACGCTTTCCATTCTACAACACACCAGTTTATGAAAATAACTAATATATAGGGAAGATCCCCACACAAGAATCAAGTGTAATATCTCTTCAGATAAAGCCCATTTTTGGGTTTTCCTAAAGAGACCCCATCAAAGTCAATCAGTTCATAGGCCCCTTTTGCAAGCTATTGCTTGACAATATAAGGACCATGCCACATGGTTTAAAATTTTCCAGCCCCTAGCTTTTCATTAGCTTGATCATAAACCAAGACTAGGTCTCCTTCTGAGAAAATATGAGGTGTAACACTTCAAGCATACTGAGCTTTCATTCGTTTCGCATGAGTTTCTGTAGCTAATGCAGCGGTGCGCCGATTCTCATCTAATTGAGCTAAGTACAAAAAGTGTTTCTCCTCTTTAGAAGTGGCTAGTAGTAACTCTATGGCTAGTTGGAGTGACAGTATCTTGCAGTCAATCAGTAATACCAATTCTAAACCATAAACCAGTTGAAAAGGGGTAAAACCTGTCGATGTTTTTGCTGAGGTTTGATATGCCCAAAGTGCTGAAAAAAGCATGGTGTGCCAATTCAATTTATGAATTCTGATGATTCGTTTGATCATGGTGACTAAAAATTTATTGATAGCTTCAACCAAACCATTAGCCTACGAGTAATATGGTGTAGAATTGTCATGGCACAGGCCAAGTTGGTGAGTCAGTTCGGTCATCATGATGTTTCGAAAATGACTCCCATGGTGATTAATTATCGCTTGGGGTACACTGAAACGGGAAATCACATGATTGAACACGAAAGTAGCTGCAGTTTTGGCATCTGCCGCAGATGTAGGCATCACCTTGGCCCATTTGGTAAAATAATCTACTCCGAGAATAATATACCCATGCCCCCCGGTCGAGTGAGGGTTACATGTAATAAAGTCAATGCCCCATTTTTCAAAAGGACCGACAAAAATTATAGGCTAAAGAGGAGCGGGTGGTGCACGCATCTTTCGATCAAATATTTGACAATTGTGGCATTTTCGGATAGCAGAAATACAATCTTTAAATAAATATGGAAAAAAATAGCCAGCGTGCAATATATTTTGGGTTGTGGCATACCTAGACATATGACCGCCACATGCTCCAGAGTGACAGTCATTTAAAACCCTTTCAGCTTCTTCAAGAGTTAGACAACGTCGAAAAATAGAGTCCGCACCATGACGGTATAGTGTGTCACCAGCAATATGATATTGCTGAGACTAGAAATGGATTTTTCATCACTGTGACCATGAGAGTTCAGCCTAAAAAGTTTGGGTTTGGAGATAAATGATGATATCTCCATACCAAGGATCGATGGTACTGATAAGAAACAAAGATTCATCTGCATCAGATGTTCCACCATAGTTTCTATGTCAGTACATGGGAAGTGACACATAAGTTCAGCGAAGACCAATGATTTCTTTGATTTGTATTTTCAAATTCCAAATCAAACTCCTATAAGATAACTATCCATTTGGAGTATTTTCCCCCTAGTAGTTTTTTGGTCAAAATATACATCATAGGGTTACAATTAGAAATCATTGTTGTTTTGTGTAACAGTATTTAATGACGGAATCGTTGGATAGCTTGAACGATTGCCAAGGCCAATTTCTCCACATGTGAGTACTTGATCTCAGTCGGATGCATATTGCGACTGAGATAATAAATCACATGTTCGTTGTGGAATTCATCTTCCTGAACTAAGACCATGCCAATCATAGAATTGGAGGCTACTAAGTATAAAAATTAATCCTGGTTGTAATTGGGAGGATGTAATAACAGTGCCTGGGTGAACGCGTGTTTAAGAGCATCAAAATATTGATCAATTATCTCATCCCAAAAGAAAGGAATATTCTGCCTTAACAATCGGGTAAAAACTTTGGTTAACTCAGCATAGTTAAGAATGAATTGACGTAAAAAGTTTGCTTTCCCTTGCAAACTTTGGAGTTCGCGAAGAGTAGAAGGAGGAGGTAATTTGATGATAGCCTCAACCTTCAATGGGTTGACACGAATGCCTTCCTTTCAAACAAAAAATCCCAACAATCATCTAGATTCAACACAAAAGACACATTTGTGAGGATTCAGGTGAATCCTATAATACCTACATCTCATAAAGATAACGCGTAGATGAGTAAGATGAACTTCTCTGCGCAATGAATGAGCAGGTAAATCATCGATATAGGGTTTCACAATGTGTTTAATTTCATGAAATGTATAAAACATTGCCCTCTAAAAAGTTGCACCAGTGTTCTTAAGTCGAAAAGGTAATTTGTAGTAAGAAAAAGTTCCCCAAGGAAAAATGAATGTTGTTTTGGGTTGATCAGCAGGGAGTATTTTGATTTGATTGTAGCCCGAAAATCCATCCATAAATGAAAACATTTCACTTCCGGCACAATCGTCAATAATTTGATCGATATAAGGGGTTGGATAATTGTCTTTTGGTCAAACTCGATTTATATCCCTATAATCAATACATATTCGTATCGTCCCTTATTTTTTATTAATAGGAACAATATTAGATACCCAATCCATTAAAGGAATTGGATAAATAAAACATACACGAAGTAATTTCTCAACTTCAGCTTTAACAGCGGCAGCTTTTCACGGATGTAGCTGACGTAATCTTTTTCGGATAGGTTTAGCATCCGGGTATGTTTTAATTTCATGAAAAAAAATTTATGGATTGATTCCTACATTTCTTCATATGACCAGGAAAAAATGTCACAAAATTCCTGAAATAGGGCTTTATATGCTTGGAGTTCATTTGGCATACAAGAAGCACCTATATGAATGTTTTCAACAATTCCTGGTTTTACTGAGATGTCAATAGGAATTGTCATAGGGATGTTTGTTAAGTTCAATTCATAATCAGAATTTGTGAGAGGATTCTGAGGTTCATTGACATAATCAGTGGTAAAAATGGAGGAAAAATCAGTGTCAAAATGATCAAGATCAGGTAGAAACGAAGATCGATGATATAGATCTTCCCATGGTAATTCTTCTATAGACAAAAATTCACGAATATGCTCATCATTATTGAGCACTTGTTGAACAGGATCCGGAATTGATGTTGAAGCTAAGCTCGATATCGAAAGTAATTCCTCATTGATCACATTGACTAGATCAGGTGTAGTTGAAGGAGTATTAGAAAATGACTGTACTGCCTGATATGATAATTCAAAAGGACTCAAAGGCATCGCGCCATCGAAAGAATCCAGTTCTGAATCTAAAGGTACTATCCAAGGATCATCAAAGGAAATAGTACTTGATGTAGTCATATTGATATTAGCAATAGGAGGTGGTACGTCGGGAGCAGGTAGGGAAAAAGTTCCTAGTAAAGTAGAATCTTTAATTAAACCTACTCCAACATCTTTATAATGGATAGTCAATTTTCCGACATGTTGGATGCTATCAGTAGTGGCTAGGTTAGATTAATAATATGAGATATGGTCTATTTTAACGATCTTTCCTTTACGAAGAAACATGATGAGACGAAAGACCGATGATACAACAACATTCATGGCATAAGACCAACTACGACCCAGAAGAAGGTTGTAATCCAGAGAGGCATCAACCATGTCCACATCTATATTAACGGTTTTTCCTTCGACCTCTATTGGTAGATCCTGTAAAATACCATACGGATGGAAACCTATTCCATCAAAATATTTGAGGATAGTCGGCGATTGGTTAATTTTCAGAGAACCAAGTGATTTCCAACATTTTAATGACATGATACACGTAGAAGCCCCTTCATCAACAATAGTACGAAAGCAACATTTGTTTTTTACTATTATTGGAATCTGAAAAGCCATTTGATGGGGTAGGCGGGGTGTAAAATTCTCTAAATCGAAGATCATTAGGTTCGAATCCTGAATATTTATGGCTCCTATGGTTGAAAATAGTAATTTTCTTTAGGTTGGACATGATTGGAGAACTTCCAAAGCCGACATTGCTGAAGGGGAAATTGCAAAGTCTTCAAAAATATTGTAATTCTAAGAAGCTCTCGCATGTGGATTGAAAGCTGATTTATGAAGTACACCTTTAGTAGGTAGTTTGATTACTATGTCAAGATTTTGTTTCTCGATTTGCAGTGGATCAGAAACTGAGGGAGATGTAGTTGATGCTGAATTGGAATTTTCTACTTCTTTACCACTAACAGGATTTTTACTACCATAATCTTGTGATCGCATCGCAACCCTCAAGATATATTCTAGTGTATTTGAGGAAGATCCAATCATATTACTATATTGAGCAAGAAAATGATCCTTCAAGACAGCAGGTGTGGACGAACCCTTAATGAATTTTGATACCTCGGCTCTATGTGGACACTCTTTAGTAAAATAATACTCATCATAGATCAGAAAAGGATAATGAGGTTTTCGTTTATCTTCAGTTGGTTTAGTTTTATCGTTTTTATCTTTTGAAGATGAATTTTTTTTTTTTATTCTTATCGTTCTTCTTACCACCAGTTTTAGGTTTGGCTATAGATGATTCTACAACATGAATATCAGCAGAAGTTTCAATGGAAGAATCTCCTTTGGGTGAATCAGGTAAAGTTATAATAGGAGAAGTCGTCTTGGAAGATTTCTTCTTACCCTTTCCAGTGTTAACAGAACCAGTTACACCATCAGTGCCATGAGAGCCTGAAGGAGTTGTAGTTAATTGACCAGGATTTGGTAAATCAGGGATTTTGTCATACAGAGTACCTAACTGTGTATATACAAGGTTAAGGTACTGAGCTTGAGCAATGACTTTCTCTTTTGTAACAATGTGTCCTTTGGCCACATCTTCAGTAATTTTGGGAAATAATGATTTGATGAACCATTCAGCTGAAATTTGGTTCGGAATAAAGACTTTCACAAAACTTCACCTACGTCTCCATTCATGAATGTGATCAGATATGTACGTAGACATAGATTGTTTTAATGAGGTCAACAATTCTGTACCATTGTCATATCTGACAGGTAAGTGAAAATGGGTTAAGAAAGCAGTAGCTAGTGCATTAAAATTATTAAATGAGCCTCTTGGTAACTCAATGTACCATTTGGTAGCTAGACCAATGAGAGTTCTCTGAAAAAGACATAACTGAATCGAATCATCGATTAGTGAATTGGATGGACACCAGAGGTGATAAGTCATAACATGATTAGATGGATCTTTTCCCGACTTACCTTCAAACTTTGGAATATCACTGGGAAAATTATTAGGCATCGACGACCAATACAGAAGATAAAAAATTGGATCATTCATAAGGCACGATAAATCAGGTAAATCTGAAGTTTCTATGAATGGTAATCGATGGCTAGGGTCTTGATAACCTTGTGTGATCAAACCTGTTCTAGGAGGAGGATATCCAGGATATCCTCGAATTGGATTTGCATTGGGAATTGAGAAACCTCCTGGATAAACAAGATTAACTGGACCATACTAGGGTTGTTTAGGAACTTGATAAGTATATCGAGGATACGGCCGATACTAATAGGTTGGATTTTGTGTAGCATGTCCAAATTGATATTTCCCCTGGTACCATTGATAAGTAAATTGTGGTTGACTAGTGAGAACCGTACTCGTACCAGATTGTCCTGTAGGCATCTAAGTTGTAGTCTGAATTATAGGTCCTGACTGTGGCAGAGATACTTGAGGAATTTTCCTTGATACAGGGGTAGTAGAAACAGGAGCTACAGATACTCTAGAAATAGGTGTGGTTGGTTCAACATAAGTTGTAGTAGCAGCATAAGTTTGAGGCAGAGTTCTAGGTGTACTAGGCCCAGACTGCTGAAAAAAACCAGGTGCTGAGACTTGAATGGTAGGCTGGACAGGTTGCTGGGTTGGACCAGAACCTATGGGCTGTCTAGGTTGATTAGGTAACTGTATATTGGGTTGTAAATTCTGTTGAATTTGAGATGGATCCCACACCATATTAATTCCAGGGTATTGACCCATAGAAGTTTGTGCATATGAAGGACCATAACCAGGCTGAATATACGTTTGATACTTAACTGGAAAATTTCCAGCTCCTTGTAATAATGGTTGACCTTAAGGAGGTTGAAAACCTTGAGCTGGGTACTGACCGTGAGGTTGATATTGAATCTAAGGCATGTACGGAATCTGGGTTTGATATTGACCCTGAGGTATGTACTATCCTTGGGGTTGATATTGAGCTTGAGGTATGTACTATCCTTGGGGTAAATTTTGACCTTGAGGTATGTATTTTCCTTGGGGTTGATATTTACCTTGAGGTATGTACTGTCCTTGGAGTTGCTCCCTAGGCAGGAAATATTGTCCTACAATTTGACCTCCAGGTGGTAAGAAATTACCCTGAGGTTGCCCTCCGTGTGGTAATTGACTACCTTCAGGCTGCCCCCCAGGTGGTAACTGACCTCCTTGAGGTTTCCTCCTAGGTGGTAACTGACTTCCTTGAGGTTGAGGAATTGGGATATTGCTAGACATCATAAAAATATGTTCTGTGTTCAACGTGTTAGTGTTTGTTTCATTTGTACCATATGATAACACTTGTTGAATTGGTTGAGGAGCTGCTCCTGAGAAGGTACCAGAGAGCAACTGGTATCCCAAAGGAACAAACAAACCACTATATAAAATTGTTTCTGGAGATTTAGAAAACATAGATGACTCACCTGACATAGCTAATGAAGGTTGATAACCTCTCAGTGTAGGGTAAAAAGGAATTCAGGATGGTGAATAAGTAAGACCTGCGTTTTGTAAAAAATATGTCAATGATAAATACCAAGCATTAGTTCTAAAAGGACTGTAGAATATTGATTCACACTCTATAAGATTTAAATTTTCTTTGGTTTCGAGAATAACTACGTCTTCGTTTGGACCAACAAGTTCTTCAATACATACGAGACAAAAAGGAAGGTTTTCGGTAATGCGATGTCTTACTCTAGGTGAATCAGGATCACTAGAAGTCGGAGTAACAAATCCTCAAGATGATTCTAACACAGCAAGTTCAGTTTCTAGCTTAGAAATTTCAGGTTCTTCAGCTGATTCACTAGTTGTAGAAGCAACGTCAGTAACTTTAGAAATTGAAATTGGCTCTTGAATATATTCTGCTATTTCTGATTGATTTATTTCATGATAATCAGGATGAGTAATTATGGATGATTCTCCTGGTTCTGTTGATCTAATTATACTTGTAGTACGTGGTACCCAAGCTCTCAGTCCTTCAAGTTGGCTTGGTGTATACTGATGGGGTTTCCCCTGAAGTCTACGTGATTGTCTTGGAAATTCAGCCATGATTAAAAACTATTAATCACACGCAATGAAAGAAAATTTCAATTAAAATTCCTAAAGTCACTAAGGAGACAAACAAATGATCAAACGCTTATAAAATGTAGGAGATCAAACCACACACAAACAGTAGATTCCCACACTAAAAACACTAGTTGGTGATGAAATCCAACATCATAGTATTTAATGTAGAAATGGCAGTTAGAACAGTTACCTCGACAACCTGCTTAATGAAACAGACCAGTGCAAGTTTCTCCACTTAAACCATCTCGAGTGAAGATAACCCTCCAGAGAGTCCAAGTGAGTCTAGTCGACGTCTACTCCAGGTACAGTGGGATCTTTCCTCCACCGTCACCTTAGGAAAAAATCTTAAAGGTTATGGCCCCAGTCGAGTCGCCAATTTGTTGGACAGATAAATCGTTCTTGCAGACAAGACAGATCTTCCTAGTATCTTACGATAACTAGCAACAAACAGACAGATGTAAAATACTTTCTCTACATTATACTTGATCTAGAATTATCTATAATGAAGGATTTAGGACTTACCTGTAGTCCAACGCTGATTGTAGTCTTCTTTCCTGTCGCTTTGAATACATCTCCTTTTAGGATCTGAAATAAAAAACATGAAAGAATCAGAAGCACCTGCATAATATAGACTCATTCATAAACCATAAACCTATCTTGATGATCAAGGAATTTAAGAAATAAGCCATTTAAATAAACAACTCATTCAGAAAATAGGATCCATTTGTATTATCATTAATGAAAAAAGGAGCCTTACAGCCGTGTTTGCCTTGATGTCGTATAGGTCCTTTCGGGGTCTGGAACAAGCGTTTCCTCTAATTTGACAAGCCTTTGCACTCTCTCGACTAACATACACATGAGTGTGTAATCATTCCCATATGATAATCAGTTAAGAGAGTCTGAGTTTCTCCAGCAATTCTCCTCAAAAAATCTCAAATCCTAACTCCCTTTGAGGCTGAATTATGGCCTCAATTTATAGCGAAAGAGAAGAGGTTGCAGCTCCAAATAAGAGGGGATAGAATCCTCTTTCAAAGGGATTAAGTTCCACATACCAAGGGGTAGGCTCCTTTAATGGAGGGATGAATGTACATGAAAGGAGTGAAGTTTCCACCGAATAATTGTTTCTAGAAGCTTCTAGATTCAACCAGCTGGGCTTCCAAATTTTACTTCCACGTTCACTTTACCTTTTACAGGGAACAACACCTTAAATGAAGAGAAAGTGCGGTCGGTTCCGCATGTTATAAAAGAAATAGATGCAGCACCGCAGGTAATACTAAGAGAAAGTGTGGTACAAGTATTTTTATGACTTTTATAAGCTTTTCTATCAATTTCAAGGCTTGGTTTTAGGAACTTGATGTTTGTAGGCTTCTAAGGGAGTATTGTATGAGCAATGATGAACCCATACAGATAGTAAAACATCATGGTGATAATTTTAGTGTAACGGGATTAAGAGCGGTGTAGTACATATTGACTGAATGAATTCTCTTAAACATATAAGTGACACTGAATGGAGTTGGAAACATTGACCCAAAACTGAAAATGGAGGCTTTGATATGGTATGATGAACCAAAAGACAAGAATATTTCCCAACCCTAAAACCACGAAGATGAAGTGGAAGTGTGTCATGTTCAAGTGTGACTAGATGCCATTAGAAAATGGAGTACCCTATTTTCCAAATTTCCCTGACGATATTTGTCAATACTTCTTTATTCTTTAATAATATTGAGGAGGATAACATATGGTCGATACAAAATTTCATCCTTCGAATGAATCCCTCCGAGTACGTTTAACGAACATTGAGAAGGAATGGTTTGGTCTTATCATGTTTGAAGATTCCATCACAATTTTATGTTTTTATGAGTCCAACGGAGGTAAAGCCTAACATATTTTTCATTTTTAGAGAGTTTGAAAAAGAGGTGAAAAAGAAAAATCCAAAGGTTCCTTTACATATATAGTCCCTTATGTCTAAAAAGGTAGAAAAAAATAACGAAGAGAACCTCTTAGCCATGATAAAATAAGGTATTCATTTTTCATAATTAGTCTATCCTAGTCCAGAGAAGGGTTAAGATTATACTGATTAGACCTCTTTTCATTTATGTTAACGAGTTCGAAAATACAAGTGCTCAACAATATTTTAATATTTAGGGAGTTTTAAAAGGAGATGAAATGTAACTCCTCTTGGAGGAATGAGTGGTATAAAAGGATAGAAACTATATCTAGTCATGATGGAACTCCTGAAAACATTCAAAGGTCAATAGGTTGGATAAGAAGACCACTTATTGTAATGGTTCCTCCGGAAAGCGTAAAACAACCAAGTGAAAATGTATGATTGAACAAGTAGATAGTGATGATGGAATGAAAAAACCAAGGCTCATCTAGCATAAGAAATATGACAAAAATGGCAATCACGGGGGTTAGGATGAGAATGGTTTCATTTTTACCGAATCTTGAAAAATTGGAAACTATGATTGCAATTGGTTTCATTTTATACAAAATCTTCAAACAAAGAAAAGCTATGCTTGAAATAAGTTTTCATGCCCCCAACATAATGACTCAGTTCGAGGTTCATGCCCACAAATATTCATTTCATTCACCTATGAAGACTACTAGTTACCAACACCTGGATGGAATTAAGATTCATTCACAAGATTAAATGAAGACTCTACTGGAAATTTACGAGATCTGATCAAAGACATGAATTGGAAGGGGATTTGTCTCATTTTTTAACGAGATCGACATAAGAAAATAACTATTCTCATGAGACCTTGTTTCAATTTTTAATGAGCTTGACACAAGACAAGGATATTTTCTGTAAGACCTTGTTTCTTTTTTTAATGTTAAAAAGAAATTATCAACCAAATAATCAAATTTTAAAGAAAATTATGAGAAAACCTAGGTACAACAATTCATTCTCTCGTTTGAACATTTTTATTCAATGGTATATATGTCAATAGTTTGGCAATAGAGAAACTGGTCAAAGACTTATAAATAGAAGGATTGATCCAAAAATCAAGAAAACAAGCCAGAAACCTATGTTCTAGAAGGGAAAATAAATCACATAGAATTGTAATGCGGTTTTATATTATTAGAATGAAGGAATCCTTTTGTATGTTGACAATAGTTATTTTAGTCACATGTCAAGAGATAAAAGAAATTTTTTGTCCCGGAAACTAGTCCACAAAGGTAATGTAAGCTTTATGGAAAATGCACCTAGTAATATTGTGGGTAAAGGAGTTCTTGTCATAGCTAATGGAAAAGGTAAATCGAAGGATTTGCTGTTTATTTATCGGATGAAATATAATTTATTGAGTGTGTCTTAGATGTGTGAGAAAGGCTATGATGTATTATATAAAGCTAAAAAATTTCAAGTAAAGTCTGCGGGAATTGGATAAATAGTAGTTGAAGATGTTAGGACATGAAATAATGTCTATCTGCTAAAAGAAAAGACAGAGAGGTGATGTTTCTCAAAACATTATGATAGATAGTCATGGAATCGGAGGTTGGGACATCTAAACCTTTATTAGGTTTTCAAATTGGGCAAGAATAATGATGTTAGATATCTTCCAAAGATTTCAAATACATAGAACATTATTTGCACGCCCTGTTAGATTGGAAAACAAGTTTAGTAACATTCAAGTCCAAGGAGAACTCATCAAATAGACCATTCCAATTGATATATATGGACTTATGTGGTCCTTAAAGAACTAAAACAACCTTAGGTAAACTAGATTTCATCCTTATCATTGATGATTTCACCAAAATGATGTGGTTATAATTTATGATAGAAATTTAGAGGCCCTTTATAAGTCTAAAAGTTTAAGGTCATGGCTGAAAATGAGATAGATTGTAAAATACAATGCATAAGGTATAATAATGGAGGTGAGTTTACATCAAAAGGGTTTGACAATTTTTGCAAGCTATATTGAATCAAAAGTAAGTTTACCATAGTAGGGCCTCCACAATGGAATGGTGTAACATAGAAAGCCATAGATTAGTTCAGGAACTGGCTATAGCCATCATGGAATATATATATATATATATATATATATATATATAGACACACACACACACACACAATAGAGATTTTGGGTTGAATCCATTCACTCAAAAATTGTGATTTTAAACAAAACACACTTTAGACCAAACAACAATATGAGATCCGATATGTCTGACATGATACAGTCAATCATTTCAAAGTGTTTGGAACCAAGTGTTATATCAAGAAGAATAATTAAAATCTTGGAATGTTCTTTCAAGAGTTAAGGAATGTATTTTCTTGGATATTCTTAGAATAGAAAGGGATATAAATGCTACAATAAAAATACAAGGAGAATAATTGTTTGCATTGATGTTAAATTTGATGAACACATTGATATTGAATACAACCATCTAGTAAATATCAACTCCAATAATCTAGTAAAAAATTATGAGAAGTATGATGAGCCCTTTCCAAATGAATATATTGAAGAACCCTTTAGTGTTAAAAAACACCACCCAAAAGATCAAATTGTTGGTGACTTAAATATATGTTTGAAAACATGAAGAAGATTGCTAAATACCGCTACTCAAGCACATCTATATTTGTTATCTTTGATGGAACCAAAGGATTTTTCTCAAGGCATCCAATATGACAATTGGTTAAAAGCCCTGAATGAAGAACTTGATCATATTGAGAAGAACCAGACATGGGAGCTTGTTCCAAGACCAACAAATAAGAATGTGATTGACACAAAATGGGTCTTTAGTAACAAATTGAATGAATAAGGTAAATTGGTAAGAAACAAATAAATTTTAGTTTGAAAGGGCTATGCACAAATTGAAGTTTTATATTTTGATGATTCCTTTTCTCCGATTGCTCGATCAGAGGCAATTTGCATGTTCTTCGATTTTGCAAGTTTCAAGAAATTAAAGATATATGAAATGGATGTCAAATCTACCTTTTAAATGGAGAATCATAGGAGGAGGTTTATATTGAGTAGCATGATGGTTTTCATATCTTAAATAAACATGACTATTTTTGCAAGCTAAAAATTACCTTGTATGGTCTCAACCAAGCTCATGGGATTTGCATTCCAAGTTGGACGATTATTTTCTCAAGTCTGGTTTTAAAAGAGGTGCAATTGATAATAAATTGTATGTGAAATCTAATGATGGAAATTTTTTAGTGGTCATTCTCTATGACGATGATATTATTTTTTCTAGTTACTCACATCAACTAACATGCCATCTTGCAATTGATATGAAGGCCGAATTTGAGATGTCTTTTCTTGGATATCTTTCTTGTTTCCTTGGTTTGTAGATTTCACAATCTTCAAAAGGATTTTTATCTCCCAAAGCAAGTATATCAAGGAAGCTTTGAAGAAATTTGGCATGGAGGAATTTTATTTTGTAAGTACTCTAGTGGTTACGAGTTGCAAACTCAGTAAGATTGATGAATCACTAGAGGCGAATCATACTTTATATAGATATAGTATTGGAAGCCTCTTATATTTGACAACCCGAAGACCAGAAATCATGCATACAATTGGTATTTTTGGAATATTTCAAGAAACCCCTAGACATAGTCATCTCCTAGAAGAAAATAGGATTCTAAAACATCTAATAGCAGCCAAGAACTATGGACATTGGTACCCTAGAGGAAAAAAAAATTCACTAATGTTTTTTACTAATGTTGATTGGGAAAGTGATATAAATGATAAAAAGATCAATACTGGTTGTCTTTATTTCTTGATGTATATCTTGTTTCATGATTGAGCAAGAAGTAAACCTCAATTTCTCTCTCTGCTACTAAAGAATAATATATAACAACAACTTGTTGTTGCTCTCAACTCTTATGGATGAAGAAAAATTTACAATATGTACAATTTTTATATGATCAATGTAACAAACCCCCAACTAACCCCAACCCAAACTAAGGTTAGAAGAAGATAGTTACTATGCTGACCCAATCTCTAAGGTCTAGTCATGGAAATTGGTTTCAAATTTTTTGACCTTTTCTGACTTACTTAAAAAGTAAAATGGATAATTCCATTATGTTCCCCTCATTGAGACCTTTCCAATGATGTAAAAGTTTCCTCAATCTGAAATTTTTATCAAAAGATATGGCCATTTAAAGCTAGCCTATCAAACAATGACATGCCATTTTATCTTCCACGTGGTGCACACATGGTCGCTACCCGAGTTATCCACCATGCCACCACCCATGTTGTAATTCCACACAATTTCTCGCTTATTCATAATAGGTTGACATATTAATCCCCTTTCTATGGTCGATGTAGTCCAACCCATACACACACATATATAATATTTTTTCAAATGGACATGGGTATGGGCTGTCTATGGCCACATCACCCTAAAATTTAAATCCTAACATATCTAAACACTTCTCCCCATTAAAATTTTGAGGATGATGATTTGGGCTACTTGGAATTGCAATGCTCATGTTAAAACTTGACAACCCCTTTTCCCATCCACCAAAACTTTCACACCACGCATTGGTTGTCTCAATGAATAGGCCCACATACCACATCATCTTGGGACCTTCACCCATATGGTTCTATGTGGTGATCCATCCAAAATATCTAGGGAACGAGGATTGGGGTGAGGTCACCAATTGAAAACCTATTTATTTGAAAACAAAGACAAGTCATGAATTTTATGGTTCTGATTTGATAGAGGACCCCCCTCCTCCGTGTGACATCATGAGGGGATACACATTAATGGTTTCGTTACTAGTTTTTCCACTTGAATCCAATGGCCCTATCATGTCTCCACCAAATCAACTGTATCTAGGGGCCTAACCTAATTTTATATAGAGGAGGGGGGGTCTGATTTTGGATTCCAACCAGCCGTTGGAATTTATTATCCACAATTGATCTACGCATTCTCTAAATCATTCCATCCTAGGTCACATGCACCATGTGACCCACCCTCTTGATGATATTCTCTATGGAGGATAAGCCATCCCCCCAATATCTTCATTGTTGCACAACTCACACTATGACCATGAGCACTAAACCATTTAGCAGGGCTTGGAGCTTAGACCTAGCTCCCTCCCGTTTAGTCACATGGTTCTCCATGTGACCAAGGGAGAACACTCATGGAAATGAGTTTCTAAATGAGTGCAAATTCCATTTGTAGAGTGTATGAAATAATTGGCCCTCGAGCCCTTCATTATGATTTTGGTGAATATCTATTGACTAGACTTATAATATATGAATTCCATCCACCTAAGAAAATGAATTAGAAATATGGACCTACTGGCCTAATTATTTTTTTTCTTATAGTTAATTAACTAATCCATAGAGGTTATCCAAATTTTTTTACGTAGGTCATACAGACAAATCCACAAAATTAGGACATTTATAGAAATAACCATTTCTAAAGGAAAAAAATCAATAACATTTCAATGTATGAATTCTACATTCCTCGCTATCAACATGTCCTAGTCCATAACTATAGGCTAAATATACCAATAGGAAAATATAAATAATTTACCCATCTACAAAGATTTCAATCTCTTCATATCCATGTAGGATTAAGTTATTTCAATACTATCACATCCATAAATAATGAGCCATTTGACAGGAAAAAAATTAATTCCATAAAACATGTACATAAAATAGTGGAATTCTTGTTCATATAGGAAATAATACCCCCATCATTTACATTGTAATGTTTCAACAAAATAAACATAGACATAAGAGGAAAAAACATACCCTCATCATTAACATTGTATTGTTTCAACACAATAAATATAGACATAAGGGGAAAAAACATAGAAAATGGGTGTATATTTATCTTATAAGAGATATGGAAACTAAGAGTGGGACTCTAACTCTCCACCCAACGATACAGAAGCTATACCCACAATTACTTGCAATTTTCAACCTCGAGTTAGATGTCTAAGTGGAGTGATTTTGAGGTATTTCAACCAACATAGTAACATACAAAAGATGCCACAAGAACGCACTGATTTCAACCACCAGCTTCAAATGTTATCATTCAGTATTTTCAGGAATTATCACATCCATGCCATGAAATAACAACAAAAATAGCTTCCAACTTGCATTCAGGGGAAGCGAGTCCACATAAAGGAAGTTCCATTAGTGTATAATTTTTTGATGGGTAAAATATCACCATTCTAGGTGGTTCATTAGTGAGTCAAGAACTAGAGCTTCAGTTGCAAGGCAACTCCTGGTGGTTCAACAATGATCATAAGCACTTGAGTGAATCTTGAAAAACTTGTAGGTTATTCAACCCACAAGCTTCTAGTGTGTTCTCCATCCATACAAGCAGTCTAGTCATATCTATTTTCTCACCACCACCCTTAGGGGATTTTTTCTTACAAAATTCTTAAATGATCCCCTCTTCTTTTTTCTTCGTGTGTGTATACACCTGAGGGTAATGAAAAATGTGTTCTTCCTTTTTCCACTATCCATGCATGTGAGAGAGAATGAGTGATACTTAGTTCTCTGCCTTCTACGTCTCCACCTACTTCTCCTTATTTCCATGTTATTCAACCCTTTTCATAGTGCAACCATGCCTGTCTTTAAATTTTTTCCCTCTTCTTGCTTGTTGTTACAACTAGAGGACACTTGGACTTGCCCTCTTCCTTTCAATTAAATTTAGTACATAGTCAACCCATTTAAAATGGCTCGACCAACTAGAAATAATATTTAAAACAACCGATTCACAAAGGAATATCCCTCCTCAAGCTATATGGAATTTTTGTCCCTTTCTCTTAGCCCTTTAATTGATTACAATTTGTTTACAAAGAAACAATGTTAATTAGGGGATGTCATAGTCCCCTCCTGCTTGCGGGGAAGACTGTCCTTAGTGTTCAATAACCATATACCATTAAAAATGCTTTAGACCCAACATTATTGATTGGGTAGATTTATATACATAGCTTTGTACAACATTTATATTATATTTAAATTTTTCTTACTTAGCAAGTAACGAAGGATATGCTTTCCACATTTGGTCAGTCATTTCCCACGTGGCTTCCTTGGACCCAAAGTGCCTCCGTAGCACTTTGACTTGTTTTGTTTCTTTATTATGGAGCATGATCTACCTCTGATCTAGGATGCATAAATTTATTGGTTGGAAATACCCCTCTAATTTTAGCTATAACATATACCAACCAATCATGTGTTTCACATCTTGCACATATCTTTATGAAATAAATTTGGAAAACATCATCCACTCTTATTGATGGAGACAAGGCTAGCCTATAGGCCACTAGGCCTATTCTTTTTAGTACCTCAAATGGTCCACAAAATCATGGCGCTAATGCGCAACATTACCCAATTTTGAAGGAGATCTTCTTGGGTCTAACTTGCAAGCGAACTTGTTCCCGATCTTGGAATCATTTTTTCTCTCTATGCTCGTTCACATAGATTTTTTTCCTATCCCATGCCACTTATAAATTTCTTCTGATAGATTTATTTTTCTTCTCTGTATATTTAAACATAACAGTCTTAATAATGAACCTATCCATTGTATTTCTCCAACTGATACGAGTGTTGCAACTCCTCCCATAAATTACTTTAAATGGGAAAATTCTTATTGACTCTTGATACACATTTTTTGGATGGTCCATCACATACATTCTAAGAATATCTTCCAAAATCATACTTGTTCTATTTGTTTTCCCATCAATCTGAGGATGGTATGTTGTGTTGAATTCCAGATTTTTTTAGTGAAAGAGAACTCATTGTGCATAAGCTTTATCATTGTGCAAAATGAAGAGAAAACTCTTCACATTGAAAGCTCTTTGCACTCTGCATGCAACGATGAAAGATCTCTATTTTCCTCACTTCACAAGGTATTTTATCATTTAAACGTCTAATATATCGTAATGATGATAGAAAAATGTTTTTCTTTACATTACAAATGGCATAGATATATTTTCCCAACATGACACAATCCATTTCAAATCGTGATAGGTTCAACTCATTTTCATAAATCCAAAAGAAAAGATTTAATGAAATAGATTTTATTGTGGGAATGCTCAGAAAATCCCGAACAATGAAAGCTCTCCAAAATTCACATATAAGAATGAAAGCTCTCCACTTTTCGCACTTCACGAGGAAATGAGCAGTTTATATATTTTTTATGATAGTAATACAACATAGCAGCATAGGATTCAAAGTTCGTCATGTTGTGATATCCATTAGGCATTTCTTTGGGTGATATGTCATTGCACGAAGTGCAGAAGTGTAGATAACTCTTTCATTGTGCTTCTTCTACACTCTACAAAACCTTAATCAATTCATTAGCGGTAGAGGGTTGTATCTATCAATCTTGTTATTAAATATATTTTTTATAACTATATAACTATCTAAGTTAAGGTTTTCCATATTGCTTTAGAATACATTAAATGTTAAGTTTCATATAAAGCTTAAGATATTTAAGTTTCTCATAATTTTTATCTATATGACATATATGTTTTCATGGTGTCTATAAAACCTTGTTTTCTAAAATTTGAAAATTAAAAAAAAAAAAATTTAAAATATTTAAATTACTTTTCAAAATTTTGAACAATTTTAACCAACGAGATAGTTAATTTTTCGAAAAAGTATGAAATTTTTTTTATTTATTAAAAATTAAGGCGATTTAAGATATATTAGTTATGTTGATTTTTACATGGTCTTCTTTACCAATAATTTCTTTTGATGTTTTTACATTGATGCTTTTGGACATTCTTAAACTTGATAACATCATTAATAAAATTATACATATGACATAAAAAATGACAATAAAACCATGAATGAGAACTCAAACAAGTAACATAAGATATTAACCTAGGAAAACCCACAATTGGAAAAACCCCAAGTATCAATTTCCTTAAAGAATCAATGCAACAAGATATACATCAAAGTCAACTAACCAGAAAGATGACCAACCAAAAAATACCAATTCAACCCTCCACATTTCTATTCATAGAAGCTCTGGAACAAGGTCAAGAACATGTCCTCCAAGTGTGCTTTAGAACTCGCACTAAGCCACAAAGATTAGCCTCTTTCCATAGAAAATCGATTATAGTATTGTCGTCCCTTTCCTCTAATATATACTTGAGTCTCGACCCATTTTACATTAGATATATTCCTTAGTGTCTTGGCCCATTTACATTAGATCTATGCATCAAGGTCTCACCCCTTTACCTTAGATATAAAACTTAGGATATCAATGCCTTTCCACAGATTTATAGTGCCTCAGTTATGCAAGTTATTTGTCCCCTTCTTGCCTAATATCAACAATTTATCTAGCCTTAGACCAATGAGTTATCTTACCTCAAATCATATCCAAATTAGTCTTTTGGAGAGTAAATAGGCTTGATTTATAGTTTTTCTTCCATGAGAAGGGGCAAGTCTCTTGGGCATACTAACTTGATCCTAAGAGGTCTGACTTGGTCTTTGTGGCAGTAAAATTCAAATTCAAACCTTTTTCATTTTCTAGCTCTTTGATGAGCCTTACAATATTTTTCTTTTGAATAGAAAATAATTCTTACATTCATGAATAACATGTTTCATATAATTTTTTTTACAAATACTTTTATTTTTCAATTTTACAAATATTATCAAGACCAACCATACCTACAAATTTCAACAAGTTCAGCCATAGAAATTAAATAGATAATAGATAAAAATAAACTACCTCATTCTAGAAAGCTAACAAAACAACTATTATAAGAAAAATGACATCAATTAAAATTTTAAAATTAGAAGTAAATTATAACATACCTCAATTTACTTAACAAAAAAAATTCTCTTGTATTAAAGTTACCAATACTTTATACATAGTGAATACATAAATTGTAACATATCGCAATTTACTCAAAAAAAATTCCCTTAAATTAAAGTTACCAGTACTTACCTTATACATGGTGAATATAGGGTTTAGTTGAATACATTAATACATACATCTTTGTCTTGAACATTTTTCCTCTAACAAGTTTTGTTTTTCTCTATAGAATTATACATCTCCCATAATCCGAAAAAGGGGATGTCTAGTTGGCTTCTTGATAACTAACCTTATCACCAAACATTATTTACATACATTATTCACTTAGGCATAACTTGTTGGTTAGCTTGATTATACTATATGATCCCCTTAATTTCATATATTTGTTTGTTTTATGTATAATATATAACATGTAGCAAATAACACACACCCTCGTCTACCCAATCCCTCTAACATAGGCACATAGGTTTATGTACATATTACACAACCATGGCTTAGATTAAAACCTTACCCTCACATGTGGTTTACACTTATATATTTTTTGGTATATCATATTATCCTAGACTTGGTCCTTACTCAATCGTTTGTGCTAATGTAGGATTTTACACTTTATATTGGTTATGGTAAATTTTAATGGTTCACACTTAAGTAAAATGCATGCCTCATTACCCATGTGATCTATGTGATCGTTGCCACTTGGAATCCTTCCCAGCTTCCATCTCACCCCTCTCACATGATGATAGATATTTTGATATGATCGAAATAAGGTTATGTGTTTCACTGTTTTGGCTAGGGTTGATTAAACCTTTTTCCTTTCCTTTGTTATGTTTTGGCTAGGGTTGATTAAACCTTTTTCTTTCCCTTTGTTATGCTTGAAGTTCTCAACCGTTGTGGGTTTGATTATATGGAGAAGGTACAGTTTTCGACCTTTCCCCTCTTTCTCTTATCTTAAACTAGTGTTGCCTCATTTTCTACACATATCGTTGACTTATCCCATCTGATGATTTTGGCACCACATGGCCAAATCTGCCAAGAAATAATGGTCATAATCCGGGTTTTTCTCTTAATGACACTTATTTTCCATTTTCTTTATTTCATGGATTTTTTAGTCTAACCAGCCATTGTGTGTCACATGTAGGCTAAGAGAATAGATAATTTCGTTATGGGAGATTCAACACCCTTCTTGTTGATTTTAACTTTATTCTACTTCCGATGGGTTTTTCACTAGGCCTGGCTTGAGGTGGATTCTTTGAAATACCATTTGTTCGAGGGTAAATCTTCTACCCTTACTCGTACACATATTTTCTGTAAGTTATTGTTTATTTAAATGTACTCTTAAATATTTTTTCTACACCCAGGTCTTTTACAAGGAAAATAATGGGTTTTGTGGAAACTTCTTCCGGGCGAGGTTTCTTGCACGCTTTAGATAGATTTCTTTATTCATCATCCTTCTTATTCCATGGGTTTTGTTTTGTGCCATGGATTTTCTAAGAACTTATATATGCGAAGATATGGTAGTTTTGACCCACAGTTGAGGAATTCACGCCTAGCCAAGAGCTGCATATACCGACCAAAACTATTAGATAGGGTTTACCCCTTTTTCAGTGCTTTACATTGTTAGTATTTTCTAAGGTTTCCTTTTTTCTTTATCCCGAGTTCTGAGAAGAAATTTAATGTAAGTATGTACTCAATTATTTCACAGGTAGGCTATACGGTCTCGTGGCAATCGTTTACATGTATTGTACTTCTCCCTTACCTCTATTACTTTGACAAGCTTGGTTATCTTTATTTATTCATGTCATGGTTTCTACTAATATACTAACATGATCTGTGTTGTCTTGTCACAGGTATACCTAAACCTTAGCTTGGCTTTTGAGCATTCTATTAAATTATTCTCTGGCAAAAGGGATACCCCTGAATCCTCTCTAACCTTTGGTCTAGAGGTTGGATGCCATGCATATTTTATTTTTCATTTAATCGCCCTATTGGATCATGTGTCTTTGTAATTTTAATACATAGTTAAATTCCTGGACACGACTCTTACATTATCAATTGAGGTTCTTTGGCAAACCTCTATAACTATGTTTCTTGTATGGCTTATGAGTTGGCTGTTGCCACTCACTCTACTACATCATACTCATACATTTTCATTATATTAATATATTGGATATCAGGCTTTGTATTGTACTCATAATATATGAGCACATATGATTTTTGTATTCCAATGACATTTACTTTCTATACAGAGTTTTATCTGGCTAATTTACAAGACATTAAAAATCTATATCTATGTATCATTTTATTTACTCTTTTCTTGTTCTTCAGTGTATATTAACTATGAAATTTTTCTTTCTATGGATGTGTAGGAATTTCATACTTCCTTATAGTTATTTTATCAATAGATTAATATTATCTAATATGTGTCCCTTGCCTCACACTACAATGATCTCTACTTAATAAAACAAATTTTTCAGCACTAATGCTATACCACTCTAATTTTCTCCATTCAATGTTTGATATATTACAAATTGGGTTACTGTGACAGTTCATGTGGTTCCGCTGAGCAGACTTAGATTACATAATTCCATCTGAACAAAATTTAGATATTTCCTTGTAGGATTTCATAGATGTTCAGCTTGGGTCTCTATAAAATTTGTAGTAAGATAATTGTATTTCCTTATTTGTTTTATCAATATATAAATGTATAAACATATCTCTTGAGCTGATACCATTTCTGTTACACCGATCCACGAATTAGTAATTTGGTATTGTGTGGCTCTTCCTTAAACTATTATGCCATTGATGACTTCCCTCCATTCCATGGTTTAAATTTATAACTATGCATGATACATGTATGGCTACTATTCAGTTTACGTATTCCTACCTGTGTGGAACTTAACCTATGTAGTTCTGATTGTGTAGACTGAGTGTATATATACATATTGTAGAGTTATCTTAACCTAAATTAGCAAGGTATATTAATCTCCTATAATCAAGTCCTTCTTAGAAAAGTATATTTTCTCTATTATAATTTCATGACATCCATATGAGCATTATAGTCTCCATCTCTCTGTGTTATTGCAACCCTGGATTTTCAGGTCTGAAGTCTTTGTTTTTCACTAAGAATTAAATATTAGACAAAGTTAAGTTTTTTGGATCCACAAATTACCAATTTCATTAAGGCAACCTTCTAGTATTCCATAATACGACAATGGACGTAATTAAGCCTGGATTATCATGTTTATGAAACTAATTTTTTTGTTGAGTTTCATGATGATGAACCATACTGGTTGGTTCCAAAAGATTTGAAAAAATTTTCATAGATGTGATTTTCACCAAAACTTCATTATTGTTTAAGTTTCTCATTACATCCACTTTAAGAAAAAATAGTGATACAATCTCTAATTCATAGTTATTCATTACTTCCGTTAGTATTTTCATGCATATCATTGAGTGGTTAGTTTCTTTCCCATATGTACAACTAAATAAAATAATCTCATCAAGCATTTCCATTAGAAATAACATAAAGATTCCTAAAACTTACTTAGATAATGAGTGATTATTTCTTTACTTTAACATAATAGTGTCCATACATTCATATACACTGTAAATATTCCCAAATTTCCCATTAGACATTAACAAAACTCCCATAAGACATTAACAAAAGTCACTATTAATTAAGTTTTATAGCCTACATAATCCATAGTTAGAAAAAAAGTTACTATAACTAAAATGTTTCATACTTAGTAAAAAAGTCTACTTGGAATTTAAATTTATTACAAAAGTCACTGTTAATAATTAGTTAAGCAAGCAGTTACTATAATTAAACTAAACGGTTTCAAACTTAATACAAAAGTCTACTTACAATTTCAAACTTATTTGAGAATAAGTAAACGGTTTCATACTGAATACAAAAGTCTACTTACAATTTAAACTTATTTGACCAACAATAATTCTCTTAGGGAACAATAGAACAAATAGAGCGTTCCTCCTGATCAACCATTTGCACACTTCTCAACTTAGGCCTAGGACATGCTCCTCACTTTACTCTTGGTATCTTCACAACCAAATTTGTCTAAATTATTTCTAACGAGTGGTATTTATTATTCTTTTACTACCATATTTTCAGTAGTTTCATTCTAGGTCTTTACACCTTTTTTTCTTGGATTTTTTTTTTTTTTTTTAAATATAAGAATTTTTTTTTTTCCTTCATAAATATATCTCTTTAGTTTTTCCTATACTTATCCTTTTACCTAACCTAACATTACCATTTTTCTCTAACATAACTTATATTTCCACCCAGCATAACCTTTCTCTCCAATTATATTATTTCTCTCAATCCAACCAAAATTCCACAACCAAAATTTCCACTTCCATATATAAAAATCATAAAATAATAAAACTCTCCAGCAACACTTACCCAACATTTTCACTTCCATATACAAAAATCATAAAATAATAAAACTTTACCGCAACAATTACACAAGCGGTATCACATTAATTATTTAACTTAGAAACCTTCTTTTTTTGTCAATTTGGTATGCCTTGCTATTTTCTATTTATATTATGAAAGAAGGTTACAATAGATAGTATTTTTGTGACCTCAACCTACTCGGAGGAAACTAGGACTGTTGGCCACCTTAATGCATTAAAAGCCGTCCAAAATTGAAAATGTTTCATTCTTCTACATTAGCTAGCTAACTATTTAAACTATTTCCAAGGTAACAGTTTGAAACTAAAGTCCTGTCCAAAAAAACAAAATGCATATACAAAATTAAACTGAAATCCTATCCATCTGATGATTCTATTGGAGATGGGTCCTTTCCTGTGGAACCTGGCATGTCTGCTTGTTGCAGCTGTTGAATCTGCTTCTCTATTCTTCCAACACGATCTTCAATTCTCCCAATACGGTCGGTCGCTTGGTACTGAGTGACCTTGATGTGTTGAATCTGAATATCAATGTCCTGCAATAATTCCAACATTTTTGGCTCTTGCTTCTCTCTGCATGGATGAATACTCTAAATAGACTTAGCTAAAAGGCATTTCATAATCCAATAAGTATGGACTATTTTATTGAACAAAGAGAGGCAACCTCGAGTGTTCCCAGGATCTTAAACGAAGTCCATGACTTCTACCTCTGCTTCAATGTCTTCCTCATTACTCTAAATTTCTCTTTCCCAACCCTGAATTTCCTTTCTGGCTTAAGACAAATTTCCAAGGGAGTATACTGAGGAGAGGTTCAGTAAGACCTATTGCTTTGTCTTCCTGCCTCTTTTCTTGTTCTCATCTTCAGGTTTTATCATCTTCTGTTTCCCTGTTTCTGTAGTTTGGGCCATTGTTTTTCTTGTTTTCCTTTTAACCATTTTGTTGAGCTGAACAATAATAAGACTGAGCTCTATAATGAGAAAATAAGAAAAAAGGATAAAAATTGAACTTTCAATCTTGTGACCATGAACATCATTTGGACAATTATGATTCTCTTCTTGACTTGGGAGATGAGAAATATTATCATCCCTGACAATAGCGTGGACATAAAGCAAAACCCAGAAATGATAGAAGGTCCAGTCATTAAGAAAAGGCCAACAAACAGCAAGGGAAATGTTATGAGGGAGGCAATTTTTCAAACTAAGATCCTAAACAGTTGAAAAACCTTGAGAGAATAATAGGGTAGAGTCCACGCAGTCTGACATCAGCATACTCTTCCTCCTATCAACATTTAATTTCAGAAGAAAAGACAACTAGAGCTCATAGAACAAGCCAAAAGTAAACTGAATATCCTGCCTCCTGCTAAGGGATTTGAGAAACATTACATGACAACAAAAGAACGATTTCAGCCTAGAGGCCTGCATGAGATCACAATTTTCCTTTTTTCCACTTCTAAACCTCAAATATATGATGGAGTGAACACAATTACTCTTAACCAGATGGCAATAACTCTTCACAGAGAAGTTGAAATTGGAAATACACTGCCTAACATGACAAGGATCTCTAAAACAAGGCTCAACTGCCTTCGAAGGAGTGAGCTTAGACCAATTAATTACAAGCCTAGTTTTACTCTCAGATTCTTCCCTAACCTGATACATTTCGATGCTACCGCTAAAGAACATAATATTGAGATGGAAAATAACATACCCCAAGAGTAAAACAAGCCTTCTGCAGATTGTGGATGCTCCAGTCCTCTCCTGCCTCAGTTCACAAGCTATCACAAAGGAAGTTTTTTTTTTTTACAAAACAACTTGCAGCACTTAAACTCAGCCTTCAAATGGATTTTACCTCCCGGTTCTGACAGCACAGGTTGGCTTAACAAATTTGTGATCATTCCCTTATCCTTCGCATGCCTCCATAATCGTATTCTGGATAGCTTATACATTCCTAATTAATGTGCATGAATGGTTTTTTCCACTTGGCTTATATGCTTGCTAGAAGCCTCGTTCTTTAAGCACCTCGATCGGGGATCTCATGACCCAATAGATCTTTTTCAATAATTATCTGGAGAGAATGTAGTTCAATATCACAAGTTCTATCTATTTGTGTTACATCCAAATTTCTACCAACATTTCGACTCCCCGAATTTTCTAGATAGTCTGCTGCCTCATTTCCTGTTCGACGGACATCTAAAGGTATCAGATACTATATTTTGTGAATGAGAGATCCTATTTCTTTAATTAGATTTGCTGTCCTCCAGATTTTACTGATATTTTTCTAGGGTGATCCTTGCTATAGTTTCTTTACTACTCCTATGACCATTGCCGAATCTCCTTCTACAACAAGGAATTGAAAATTTTCTCTTTTTGCTATCATTAAGCCTTGTTTAGTTGCTGATATCTCAGCTTCATTATTGTTTGCATGTCCTATATCCATAGAAAAACCCTTGCAGGCTGCCCCTCTGGAGTTTATGAAAATCCCTCCAGCTCCTGCCTGCCTAGGATTTCCTTTTGATGCTCCATCGTAGTTTAATTTGATGAATCCATTCTGTGGTACTTGCCATCTTTCCTGTTCAATTCTTCTTGGGGGTCTAAATTTCCATAAATTAGATGACAACATTTGCGGTTTTAGGTTTAGAATGGCCATGATTTGAGTTTCGATACCATCCGTTTTCCACTCATCCTCTGCCCAATTGTATGTCAAAATTGTTTCACAAATATTTTCAACCATTTTCTGCCAGATTTGATCCTTATTATTGAATTCCCCTCTAAATATCCTATGATTCCTTTCTTTACATATCCCCCATAATAGAAACCCAGGAAATAGTCTGCATGCTCTATTCAAGACTTCGCTTTTGAACCCTCCCTTCTGCCACTGAATTATTGTTGTATTTATATTTGTGTTATCTCGATCCATTTGCAGAAATATCCTTTCAATATTATTCCACATTATTTCAGCAATTTCACAGCTGTTTAGAAGATGTTTTATTGATTCATTTTTTTTCCTACACATGCAGCAGATTGAACGACCATAAATTCCTCTCTTTTGCAGCTAATCCCAAGTTAGGATTTTCTTGTGACTTAGTAGCCATAGGAAATACTCCAGTTTTGGCCAATGGTTGACACCCCAGGTTTTTTTCCATATATTTCTGCCATTGTTATTGAGATTATTAGCATAAATCTTATAACCCTCTTTAATTGTAAACATGCCTTGACTTTCATACCCCCATCTGAGTATATCCTTTCCTGTTGCCAATACTATTCTCCTTGTACTCAATTATTTTTCAAGATTGTTCCATTGTCTTGTTTCCAGTGCGCCTGGCCAGTGAATTTTCTCTTTCCATCTTCTCCATTGGTTATTTTTATGTCGGCACCAATAGTTATTAATCAATCTGTTATTTGGAGTGTTTGTGAATAGGAAGAGGTCCCCTACGTCGAGCCTGTTGAAGAGTTTTTCTCCTTGTTACCAAGAATCTTCCAAAAAAAACACTGATCTTCCCTCCCTTACCTCCCAAAAACTATGTTGATGAATAAGATGCCTATTCTGAGAAGCAAGATTCCATATTATAGAGCCTTTTGGGACACTCTCAATTTTAAGTTTTCCTGTTAATGATTGTCGCATACTGTATTTCCGTTCCCATATGAGTTTTTAGAGGCCATGACCTCCTTCAATCCATCTCCACCATAATTTAACTCCCATGATTTGATTTAAGACATAAGGATCACGAAGTCCTAAGCCTCCTGCAGATTTTTCTTTTATGAGTTTTTCCCATGACATAAGTGCCCATTTCCTGCATTCTTGCGCTCCTTGCCAAAGGAATTTTTAAAATTTTTTTACTAATTTGTTGCAAACGCTTTTAAGTTCCTCTATGCCTGATAATTGATAGATCGAAAGTGATTGTAAAACAAATTTGAGAATTATTAGGCGACCTGGAGCATTTAATACTTGAAATGCCCAATTTTGCAGCTTTCGGCCAATTCTAGTTATAAGATCTTTCGAGACAAAAATTCGTAAGGAGGAAGTATTCAAGGGAACGTCTAAATACCTCATAGGGAATGTTCCTATATTGAATCCTAGCATTCTTGCCAAAAAATATTGCACAGGATCATAATATTAAAGAAATATACATTTGATTTATCGTTATTAACAAGCGTACCTGAAGCTTCCATGAATAATTTCAGAATTTTTAAAATTACTCTTGCTTCTCTCATTGAGGCCTGAAAAAATAAGAGGATATCATCAACAAACTGGTGATGTGTCAAGGAGAGATCTGGACTCCATAATTTTAGTCCCTATAGCTGTCCTTCTGTCAAGTAAGCTTTAATTAATATTCCTATTCCTTCTGCTACTAAAATGAATAAGAAAGGAGAAAGTGGATCCCCCTGTCAGTGACCTATAGATATATTAAAAGGTTGAGATGGAATTCCATTTAGCAGGATTGAAAAGTTTGGAGATGATATAAATGAATGTAATGATTTTACCCATCTATCATCAATCCCGAAAGCTTTTAGGACAGTTAGCAGATAAGGCCAACTGATGCGGTCATATGCTTTGGAGAGATCTAGTTTTATAAGCATACCTTTCATCTTGAGTGATTTTAACGAGTGGATTGCCTCCTATGCTGTAACAATTCCATCCAATATTTTCCTTCCTTTGACAAATCCTGTTTGTTCCGGGGATATCAAGCTAGGAAAAAGTGGTTTAAGCATGTTCACCATGATAGTTGATAGAATTTTATAGATAACATTACGTAAAGCTATGGGTCTGAACCCAACAGGAGTGTCCGAATTTTCCCTTTTAGGAATAAGAGTTATGAATGTGGCATTCAAAGCTGGAAAAACATTTCTATTCCTCCTTGATTCCTCAACTATCTCCCATATATCTTCACCCATGAAGTTCCACGCTGCCTTAAAAAATTTAGTTGTAAAACCATCCAGTCCAGGGGCCTTATTCTGCGGCATATTCATAAATGCTTCCTCTACTTCTTCCATACTGATCTCTCTTAGTAATGCTAAGTTCTGCTCTCTTGTGACCATTGATGGAATATTTCTCGTTATTATTTGAATGGATTCCTATCTATTCTGATCAAGCTCTGTGAGAAAATTTCTAAAATGATCCACTAGTAGTTTTTCCATATCATCATGTTGAAGTAATCGATTACCCAATTCATATTTTAATGAGAAAATTCTATTATTTTGTCTCTGTTGTACCATAGTTTTGTGAAAAAAGTTAGTGTTTCTCTCCCCTTCTTTTAACCATTGAACTTTGGATTTTTGCTTCCATAATATCTCCTCTTGATTCCTTCGTTCTTCGAGGAGACTGAGAGTTCTTCCTTCTTCTACTACTAGGTCCTCTATTCTTCCATTCAGAATCATAGTTTGTTGAATATTCTCCATTTTTTCTTTGAGTCTAACCTGGTCTTGTTGGATGTTGCCAAATTCTATTCTATTCCATCTTTTAATTTCTATTTTTAATTGTTTTAATCTAAGTTGAAAGGAATGCATTTTATTTCTTCCTGTTATTCGATTAGTTTCCCACCAGTGTTTAGCTTTATCAAGTTATCTTGGATCTCTCAACCAGAATAGTTCAAATCTCAACGGTCTATTCTTCGATCCTTCTTTTATATCAATATCTATATGAATTGGCTAGTGGTCAGATCCGAGTGTTGGAAGAATCGCTGCCTCATAATATACATCAAGACTTACTAAAGCTTTCGAAGCAAGGAATCGATCTAACCTTGCTGCAATTTGATGTCTTTCTACTCTTCTATTATTCCATGTATAGATACCATTCACCGTGGGAATGTCTACCAGATGTAGATCTATCAATAGGTCCCTGAAGAGTTCCATTTCTGGTTCTTCTCTCCTTATTCCACCCTTTTTTTTGTCAGATTTAATAACTTGTTAAAATCCCCACCAAGGAGCCAATATTTTTCTTGGTGCATTTTATTTAACTTCCTTATGTCTTGTAAAAACACTTCTCTTTATCCTAGGATTGGAGGCCCATAAACTGTTGATATTTGTATCTTTTCATTTGATCCAATTTTCCTGAAAGTACCAGATAAAATTCCCGAAAGTCCTATCCATCCTTCCACTAAAATTTCTACAAGGTTCCATAATATAGCTATGCCTCCTGCCGTTCCTCTTGAATCTATAGCCATAACCTCAAAATGAGGTTTGAACGAGTGAATAATTGTGGACATTTTTATGCCTGATACTTTAGTTTCTTGGATCATCATTACTTGTGGTTTCTCTGTTTTCAATCTTTCCTTGAGGTATCTTTGTTTGCCTTTACTATTTAGGCCTCCTATATTCGAAGAGATTACTTTCATTGGTTAAATTTTTGGAATTTGTTGGAATACTATTGTTAACGGCATTATCTTACCTGTATTTATTAGCATCTCACCAACTAATTGTATGGATTCTTGTAGTGTTCTCCTACACCTCTTTTTAGTTCCTTTTGTCTAAGGATTAGGTCCCTTAACAACCATTTTTCTTGGGTTCATTTCTTCTGTTTTTTCTTGGGCTGTCAAATACTTTTCGAAAGTTTCTTTATACATATTTTTATGTTCTGTAGGAACAAACCTATCATCTAGATTCTTCCATTCATTCAATAAATGTTTTAACACTCTTTCCTCTACAGTCAATTCTTCTTTATTTTGTTCTATATCCATTGGTATCTGTTCCATTTGTGTATTATCCTCTGTTTCAATATGATCTTGCGATGCTTTGCATTTTGCTGTCGTAGGTTTTTAATTACCCGCCCCATGGCCCATCTCCGATCCATCTTCTTTAGCATGTGATGTTTCCCCTTCCTCTTGCAGAACTTCATAATAATTCATTGATACTTTCTGCATAGGTTGGTTCATCAAATTTGTCGAAGCCTTATTATTTCTTCATTTTGTTGAGACTGTAATAAATCCATCCTCTTTGTCTCGACCCTAGTCAGGAACATTATGTTGACGGTTGGACTATTGTTCCACAATATTTAGAGGGCATGATTTGTAAATATGCCCATACTCATGGCATCTTCGGCAACGAAAGTGAATATGTTCGTAGTCAAAAAGTTGCATCCAGATTTGACCATCATATTCTAGTTCTATATTTTCAGGCAATGGCTCAGAAATATTCATATATACACATATTCTTGCAAAATAAGTATAACGGCCTCTTCGAGTGGTTCTGCTATTTTAACAAAACTGCCTAAAGAGTTACCTAAGCCTTCCAAAATATCAGGGTCCCAAAAATCCATGGGGAGTCCAAACAGCCGCACCCACACAGGTGTGGCAAGAAATTGTTCTTGGTCTGGATTATAGTATTCTTCCCATTGTCTGAGAAAAAGCCCAGCATTATTACAAAAATATGGACCTCCTTCAAAATTTCTTTCCTTATCTAACAGGTTAGTAAAAATGACTGTAAAAAATTCTCTGGCCCCAAATTTGAGATCAATATGACCTCTAGGTTGCCATTTTATTTGTATCCATTTCAATAGATCTTTTTCTGTAGGCCAAATACCAATAAAATTACATATCAGAGTGTGATCCTTCATATAACTTCTGTATTCATCCAGTTTGTTTGCTGGGATAATGAATCTGGGTTTCTTCACTGCTCATGGAAAACATTGGCCTTTCATCTTCGCTTGCCAATTTTCTCCCATCATCGGAGCTGTCTTCTGCTGAGAGCCTCTAGCTTGATGTCTGCTCAATTGTTCTCCACTATTTATATTACGGTAGGAGAGGGAGAGGCCCCCTCCCGAAGCTGTCGCCATTGACGCACCATGGTCTGTGGACAGGCCAACCTCACAGGACTCAAAACGATTTTCCAAACCCTAATGGATCTCCATTTTCTTGGAGCTCATATTCTTCCTAATTCGCTATTATTAATAACTTAGAAACCTTTTAGTGACACAGAACATCACAAATATTAATTTATAAAATACAAATTTCATTAATAAATTTAATGAACATCTTTTCTTAAACAATAAATTCTCATTTATTAAATCTTACTCAATAATGGCATAAAAAAAATTTAAGATTTAAAACCCATTTTAAAACAATCCCCTCTTCTCCATTAAATATTACATAATATTTTAATACAAAAATATCAAAATTTAAAACCCCTTTCCATCCCATATAAACCAGCCTTTCGGCGTAATTATTGACTCCTCCACAATTATTGAGTCTTACTATGACCACTTAGATAGTGCAGAAAAATTGTTATTGACCTAGAATTCTTTACCTAACAGTCCTGCGGAGTTAGATTCGATTTTTCTTGATCCGGCTGTATGTGATTACCAGCAAATTTACTGTGGCAAGCAGGATTGATTTCGTCACTTTGAAATTATAAAATCGGCATGGTCCCATGAGGGTAAAATATTGACATATACCTAGAATTTTTCACCTAACAGTCCTCCAGAAATTCAAATTTGTCAAATGCGCGTATGTATCATTCAAGGTTTTCCACGTCCGGTTATGGGAAATGGCCAACAAATTTACAGTGGGGAAGCACGCCGATTAAAAGCATGGTGTAACAATGTTAATTGACATCTCTCCCACATTGGAGATGACTACTATTCTTTTGGCACGAGGCGACTGCCTCGATGCCATGAATAAGTTAATTATATGTCATCAGTACACCAAAGCCCTACAGGAATGGGGTTTATTTCATTATCATGAAGACGGTGATAAAATCGTTTGGGAAGGGGTATGAAGGGGAAGCGTTGACAGTGAAAGAAGTGTATTTTAGCATCATTTTGAACTAATTATTGGAGAGGAAACTAAAACAAATGCACAGCACAATCACCAGAGAAACGTGAGACAAAGCTCACTGAAATCAATGAATTCAATTGCTCAATTACATCACACTTATATAGGAAACTGCACTCACCTAATCTTCCTGAAGAAGAGGAAACAAACCTAAATAGATGACTCTGGTACCTGTAGAAACAACCCTGTAGTGGTCCTGAACATCAGTGTGTCATACCTTTTTGTTAATTGACATCAGGAGGTGTGTCATACCTTTCTGTCAATTAACAATGTTAATTGACATCTCTCCCACATTGGAGACGACTACTATTCTTTCGGCACGAGGCGACTGCCTCGATGCCATGAATAAGTTAATCATATGTCATCAGTACACCAAAGCCCTACGGGAATGGGGTTTATTTCATTATCATGAAGACGGTGATAAAATCGTTTGGGAAGGGGTATGAAGGGGAAGCGTTGACAGTGAAAGAAGTGTATTTTAGCATCATTTTGAACTAATTATTGGAGACGACCCTGTCCCCTTCCAAGAAGTACTTGAGTTGAAAATTCCCCTCAAGATTTTCTTATTTGGCTGGCTAGTTTGGAAACGTTGACTCTTGACATGGGACAGGTTTATGAAATGTGGGTTCCATGGGCCACGATGGTGTTCATTCTGTCATGTTTAGGAGGAATCAACATCACATATATTTTTATGGTGTTTGTTCTTTTTCTCTCATTATATCATCAGATCGGGACGGTGTCTGGACAATCTCATAAACACTTTCGAGATATGGAGAGCATCTAAAGGTAATTATAAATCTCTGCCTTTCTATTTGATGTGAGAGTTCTGGCTTGCACCTAACAGTTTTATTTTCGAAAAGAAACAGATTATCATCACTCATATTCATGGGGCCATGACGGTTTGGTTGGCTCCCCAACCTCATCATGCTGCATCTACAAAGGATATGTCTGTCAGGCCACATCCTATAACCTTGCCGGCAATGTCCTTGTTGGCAATGTATTTTGATGCGGCACAACAAAAGGGATGCTATGGATGTAGGGTGTGGATTAAAATGGATCGTTATAAGATCTTTTGGAACTGAGAGAAATGCATTAACATCAAAGTGGAGCTTCTTGCTTTATGGAATGGATTGTGGGTGGTCTATAATTTAGGCTTACAATCTATTAATATTTATGGGAATGCAAAAGTTGTCATTAATGATATTGTTGGTAAAACAATTTTTCAGCCAAGAGGATTAGAGGGATGGATCTCTCCGGTGAAAAATATGCTCCATAAGCTCAACGATCCACCCATATTACAGATATATATAAGGATATCAATTCTCATGCAGATCTCCTATCAAAGCCGGGCCTCTCTGTTCCTATAAGCAATATCTACATATCTCATATTTAGGGGATCAATTGCTCAAAAGTATGTGGTTTATCTACCGTTATTCCTCCTATTGCTATCAGGCCATTGTTTTTGGTCATCATTCATTTTCTCACAGGTACATTCTCATGATTGCCATTGCAGGTATTAGTCACTTTGGTACAGCGATCTATGGTTTATCTTGGCACTTCTGTGACAGGACTCATGAAAGCGAGCCGTTCAAGTGAGCCTGTTTATATCACCGAGTTCTTGGTTATGACTATAACAATGCCTTTTTTGTTTTGGTTTACGGTTGTGCTCTATTGTCTACTATAGGATCACATGTGGGCTCATGTGGTTCTTTGGTGCCTCTATGGGACCAATTTTGTATGCACATCTTAGTATTTATTTCATCTGGAGGGTTCCACATCCGTCACTAAGCGGACCATGTTTGTGATGAATATCTTTATTTGGCTTCTATATGGGCTTTGCACCCATGATACTTTATGATTGTTTTCCCTGTTCTCCTTGTTGCTCATTTAAACAGTGGAAATGATAATGTGTATAAGACACTTGTTGATCGTCTAAGCAGGAGAAATGATAATATGAATAGGACAACCAGTGGTTGCTCAAATGATTTTTGGCATAGTCATGATGACCCATCCTTTGAATAGGTATTGTTTATCACTAATATATAAACAACGTTTTGTCTTTTTCTTAAAAAAAGAAAAAGTGAATCCATCAGAAATTGGTGTCTAAATTCATCCGCAATGACCAAGTTTCAAATGTAACCTCTGGTGTCTGATTATCTGACCTCTTCTACATTCCGTTTCAAAAAAAATTACGTGTAGAAATTGGTCTCGTAACCACGGAGAGGTATCAACCGATGAATTACATGTGGCACATTCTTGGCGAATGATTATTTGGTTTGATTTGAAGATTATGTTAACCGGATTAACCATAGGTCTCAATTTTAAATGCAACTATAATGTTACATCCCTATTAGAACCAGAAGTTTTACACGCTTATTTATCTGGTCAATTTTAAATCCTTGTTTTTTCTTACTCCTAAAACTGAGCATATTTAGTTACCGGATTATCATCAAACCTAATATATCTCATGACACTAACTAAAACAAATAGTCACATAACTCATCTGTTCGTTTGGTCAACAGTTATCTCCATTCCATTCCATTTCATTTCATTTTTTATATTGAGTTTATTCGTTCAATTATTAGTTTACTTGTTTAATTATTAATAGTGATTTATTAATAGTGATTTATTTGTTGTTTAAGAGTTGAAAAATTTGAGGTGAAATTTTGATTTGAAAAAAAACTCTTAACCACTTCAAACTTGTGATTTCAATAAATTACTGCTAAATTTTAAAGAATTTTAATTTGAAAAATGAATAAAAAAATTTCCAAAAAAATCTCACCAAACACAAGTCAGTTAACTAATATGTAATAAAGTTAATTTTGATTTTGCTCTATGTCCGAAATGATATGAGCTCAAATGTGACTTTTCTGCAGCCTCCATATCAATGCTATATGGAAATGTACAATGAACATAAAATTTGATTTTAAAACTTTAGAAGCGTACCATGGAACATACTAGTACACATGTCGTTGAAAAATACATACATGAGAATATTGTTGCATTCCGACATGGGATTGATAGGGACTCAAGACCCGTAATCCGAGTGCTGAGTAACAAAATTATTAGCGCAAGCATATTATTAATATATTAATGTCGTTGATGTTGAGATTTTGTATATATTAATTTGGCTAAAATCTCATGGATAATGCCAACAATAGGATTTGTTTCTAAACCAATTGCATGAAATCCTGATGAGGAGATATTCTATCCTATTTTTTTGTGATAGAATTTATTATTAAATTTCTTCTCTAATCTATAAATTGTAAGCCTGTAGAGGCAAATGTGTGTGAGGTGTGAGGAAGAGGAAGTGAAGATGTGAAAATTTGTTGTTGTAATCTCCTGTTGAGTAATAAGATTGCCGATACCTTTGTTTGGTGGATGTAGCCCAGATTGGTTAGGTGAACCACATTAAATTTTGTCTCTTTGTTTACGCTGTGTTTGTTAATATTAGTTTATTTTCTGCTGTGTATACTCAACAATTGGTATCAGAGCAATTTTTATACGCTGTATGTTTGTTGACAGTGAATTTCGAAGGCACAATTTCAAGGATTGAATGCAGTGTGCTCGTTTCGGAGAAAGAGAAAAACTGCCATCAATCTCTGTGGCCGTGGTGGTGTGAGTGCAGAGTAGAGTCGTTGTCCGTGTGGAGAAAGAGCATTATTGCTATTGAAATCATTGTTGTGGAATCGGATGAGGCAAAGACGTTGTTTGCTGTTGTTTGCAGTTGTAGTCTTATGTGTAGAAGCCGAATTCGAAAGCAGTGTTGAGGGTCGAGTTCATATCTATGAGGGCCGAGTTAAGAAAATCCTGTCATCACCGGAGCTGGCTTAATAATTAACATAGTTAACATGCGTCAGTTGTTAACATATTTTCTGCTATTGGTGGATATCACTGTGCATCGTGGCAGTTAAATGTTTTATATCACCAGTGGAGATAGTGGCCCATTTTTTGAGTGGATTTTCACCACGATCCGTGCCAACTTGAGGATATACACGCATTCTGAGGGAATTACTTGAACGAAGAAGAGCTTCAGCGTTATGTGAGATCCAAAGTTGTAGGTTTCACGGCACCGGTTTGGTTTGGTGATTGATTCACAAAAAATAATGTTTATGTTTGTATTTTTGTTGAATATTTTAATGAGCATGGAAGGCACATCGTTGTTAAAAGGTGAGAGAGATTGGCTTTTTAATTGGAATTATCGAATATCATAGTGTGGGAGAGATATAGATTAGCCTGAGACTTGCAAGTTTGCTTTATAAAGGTCAGGCAGAATTCAAACCAGTTGGAATAACATTTCAGGTATCCTTAAATATTTTGTTGATAAGCCGCTGCATGTGATGATAATGAAAGTATTGTATGAAGATTTCTGTGTTGCGTGAAGAAATTTAAATTAACTATGTCAAAAACTCAAAGTGCTCGGTTTGAGATCAAGAAGTTTAATGGGAGGAATAACTTCGAAATATGGACAGTCAAGATGCACGATCTACTCGTACAACAAGGTGTGGCAAAGGAACTTTTGGAAAAATCCAAACAACCTTACACTATGACAGATGACGAATGGACTGACATCGATGACAGAGCATTGAGCGGCATACGATTATGTTTGGCGGATGATGTTTTATTTAACATCGTGTCAGAGAAAACTGCCGCTGGTTTGTGGACAAAGTTAGAAAAAATGTACATGACTAAATCCTTAACCAACAGGATTCTTCTGAAAAGACAGTTGTACATCTTGCGCATGAAGGAAGGTACAACAATAACTAATCACTTGAATACCTTCTTTGAATACTCTGTTATAAAAAGCATCATTTCTCACCTTGACATGATTCATGATTGCTATATGGCTTTATGGGCACCCATTCCTACAGACTTGGACAAATTCACTTAAAAACAGTGGAAAATCCTTCATACGCGACTATGCCCGTGTTTTTCCGCGTGTATACGCTAGTACAGCTAGAATTTTCCGCGTATGCCATTTTAATGGTTAAAAAATATATAAAAATCCCTAATTTCGCGCTGGGTTGATGGTTACTCAGGTAGTTCAACCACCCCAGCCCGTGGCCAACTGTTTCCAACTGCTGAAACTACTTGGAGGGACTATAAAAAGCCCTCATGTGTATGACCTAAGGGAGAGAGAGAATTATTGATATTATACTCTGTTGGTATTCCCTATCCAAGTCTGATTCCCCGTGCCTCCTGCACTTTCCCAGTTCATTGTAGGAAACCCTTGTTTCCTTGAGATACATATCCCTTTATATGTTATCTCGTATGCACCAGTTTGGAAGGAGTCTTAGCGAGGCAAGGGCTGGACGGATCCGGACGACGGTCTGCGAAGGCCTTGGAAGGATCACGTGATCTCTCCACTTACTTTTGTACGTACTATTTTTATAATACAGAAGTATCATGCTGTTCCCGAAGTAAACGTGTTAGTGTATGCTTTAATGTGTGAAGAATATTTGTTATACAAGCATTTATGATGATTTATTTAATGTTTTATATGAATCTCGCTAACATATAGAGTAGAAATATACTGTACAACTTGTCCTTTGTGCTGGTTTCTTCTTTTATTTCAGGTGAAAGAGGAAGGACGGTTGCAGGGAGTTTGAACTCCACGTCGATCTACTTCAAACGTAGGACCAACGGGTAAACCTCTCGTTCTGCTCTATTTCGTTTTCATGACTGTGCATGATCGTGTGAGTCTCTGTTAAATAGTACGCCCCTGCTCTGTGGAGGTTGAATCCCAACCAACCTCTAGGGTGTTAAACTCGAACACTCTTTTTGGTACAATTAGATAGCATGAAGTAAAATTTGATTTAGAAGATAAAGTTGTAACTTTATTATGCTCTTCGCCCAGCCATGGGATCATTTTGTTACTTCTATAAGTCTTAGTTCATCATAAACCCTTTGAATTCGATGATGTTATTGGAGCTATGTTTTCTCAAGAAACAAGAAAAAGGTCAAATCTAAAAACCCCACACCGAAGCAAATTATTTTGTTAGAGGTCGATCTAAAGAAAAATGTCACTAAAAACAAACCTTTTTTTTCTTTTTTGGTCAAAATCGAAACGGAAGAAGATTAAGCTAAAATGGTGGTTTTTCTACAAATCAGGACATTTGAAGAAGGACTGTTGGAAGAGACAACAAACATCCAAAGGAGACTCTTCAATAGAAAATAAAGAGGCAAACACAATAGATACAGGTTCAGGTTTGGCATCCGGTTTAGGTATAAGTGATGAAGTTCTATCAGTTAATTTTTTAAATCATGATCAACATTGGCTATTAGATTCCGGTGTGTCCAATCACATGTGCATTCATAAAGAGTGGTTTAAATCTTATAAATCAATCAATGATGGAGTATTTTACACGGGAAATGATGTCTCATGTATTGTCCTGGGAATTGGAAGCATCCAGATTAAAATTTTTAATGGGAAAATAAAATTTTTAACTGATGTAAAACATGTGCCTAAACTCAGAAAAAATCTTATTTCTCTAGGAGTGCTAGACACAAATGGATATAAAAATTTTATTCAAGGTGGAGTAATGAAGATTTACAAAGGAATCTTACTAGTAATGAAAGCAAAGAAGGTTGGAAATCTTTTTTAGTTAGAAGGAAGAACAGAGTCAAATCATGCTTCTAGTGTATCTGAATACGACAGTGATTCTATTCGACTATGGCATCAACGGTTGGGCTATATGAGCGAAATAAGATTAAAAATCTTATCTGATCGTATGTTACTTCCTAGTTTAAAATCTTCTAAGTTAGATTTCTACAAACATTGTATATATGGGAAACAAAGCAAGCAGAAATTTAAAAGTGGAAAACATACTAGTAAACAAATCCTTGATTATATCCATTCTGATGTTTGGGGTCCATCTACTACAACCTCATATGGAGGATCGTCATATTTTGTATCTTTTACAGATGATTTTTCTAGGAAAGTATGGGTCTATATGTTAAAAATAAAGTCTGATGTATTAACAGTTTTCAAGCAGTTTAGAGCATTAGTAGAAAACATCACTGGAAGAGCCATTAAATGTTTAAGAACTGACAATGGTGGTGAGTTTAGTTCAAAATAATTTGATAATTATTGCAAGGAAGTTGGGATCGAAAGACATAGAACTACTACTTATACTCCTCAACAAAATTTAGTTGATGAACACATGAACATGACTCTCTTAGAAAGAGCAAGAAGTATGCTAAGTAACACAAATTTGCAGAAGAAATTATGGACAGAAGCAGTATATATGGCTTGTTATTTGATAAATCGATCACCATCAACTGCAATAGGATGCAAAATTCCTCAAGAGGTATGGAAAGGTCATCCTTATGATTATTCTAAACTGGAAGTTTTTGGTTGTGATGCATATGCTCTAATTCTGAAACATCAGTGTTCTAAATTAGATCCTAAATAAAAAATATATATCTTTGTTGGATATGGTGATGGGATTAAGGGATATAGGTTGTGGGATCCTACTACTCACAAGATCATCATTAAAAAAGATGTTAAATTCAATGAATCTTCACTCAATAATCCATATGTAGATATTAAATTGAAACAGGAAAATGTACCTAATTTTCAACATATTCAGTTTGAAACCAGTTCAAATAATGATGATAGTAAAGATGAACAAGTTTCAGATGAAGATCATGAAGAAGTTCCTATAGAGAATAATTCGCAAATTGTGGAAGAACCAGAAACATCTTTGAGAAGGTCCACAAGAATCAGACATCCCCCTAAAAGGTATGATGATTATGTCACTTCCGTTGCTTTAACCACTAATTATGATGAACCTTTATGTTATCAAGAAGCTGTAGAAGGTTCTAATAGTGATAAGTGGAAAGAAGATATGAAGGATGAGATGAAGGCGTTAGACAAGAATGCCACATGGGATCTGGTAGAGCTTCCTAAAGACAGAAAAACTATAGGATGTAAATGGGTTTACAAATTGAAAAGGGGTGTTAATGATAATGAAGACAGGTATAAAGCGAGGCTGGTTGCGAAAGGTTTTTCTCAGAAAGCAGGAATTGACTTTCATGAGATATTTTTACCAGTTGTTAAAATTGTTTCAATTCGGATTATCTTAGCATTAGTTTCTTTACTTGATTTAGAATTACAACAACTAGATGTTAAGACTGCATTCTTACATGGAGATTTAGATGAAGAGATTTATATGGAACATCCTGAAGGGTTTGTTCAAAATCACAACAAGAAATTTTTCTGCAGGCTCAAGAAATCATTGTATGGTTTGAAGCAGTCGCCTCGACAATGGTACAAGGAATTTGATTCTTTCATGATGAGCCAAAATTATATAAGGAGTGAATATGATCATTGTGTTTACTTTATGAAATTAAGTAATGGCCTATTCATTATCTTAGTGTTATATGTTGACGATATGATTTTAGCAAGCAAAAGAATAAATGAGATCAACAGGTTAAAGGCTCAGATGGCTAGGATGTTTGATATGAAAGATCTAGGAGCAACAAGACAGATTTTGGGCATGGAGATTTTTAGAGACAGGAGCAATGGTAAGCTCTGGTTATCACAACAGAAATATATTGAGAAAATACTCTTAAGGTTTGGTATGAACAATGTGAAGCCAGTTTCAGTCCATTTAGCTTCCCATTTTAAGCTTTCTTCAAGTTTATGTCATAATACAAATGAAGAAAAGGAATATATGTCTAGAATACCATATGCTAATGCAGTAGGAACTTTGATGTATGCGATGGTTTGTACACGACCAGATATTTCACATACAGTTGGGGTTGTCAGTAGGTATATGGAAAATCCAGGGAAAGAACACTGGGCAACAGTGAAATGGGTGCTTCGATATTTAAAAGGCACAAGTGATTATTGTATCACTTATGACACAAGTAGTGAATTTGGTTGTGGATATGTTGATTCCTATTTTACAGGTGATTTGGATAAGAGAAGGTCAACTTCAGGATATGTCTTTACTCTTGCAGGTGGAGCTATTAGTTGGATGTCAAAGCTACAAAACATTGTTGCTTTATCCACTACTGAAGCATAATACATAGCTGCTTCACATGCGTGCAAAGAAGCGGTTTGGTTGAAAGGTTTGTTTGGTGTGTTTGGTAGGTTGCAAGACAACATTAAGTTATTTTGTGATATTGAAAGTGAAATTCACTTGGCTAAAAATACAGCCTATCATAGTAAATCAAAGCATATACCTATAAAGTACCACTTTATAAGACAAATTATCACTGAACGGGGAGTCTCTCTTGAAAAAGTGCATACAAAGGAAAACTGTGCAGACATGTTCACGAAACTAGTTTTATTAGAGAAGCTATGATGGTGTCTGGCTTCTCTTGACTTGCAGAAAAAATGAAAATAATAAACATGAACGAGGTATCAGGCTAATTGTTGTCAAGGTGGAGATTTTTGAGATTTTTTATATATTAATTTGGCTAAAATCTCATGGATATTGCCAACAATAGGATTTGTTCCTAAACTGATTGCATCAAATCCTGATGAGGAGATATTCTATCCTATTTTGTTGTGATCAAATTTATTATTCAGTTTATTCTCTACATCTATAAATTGTAAGCCTGTAGAGGCAAATGTGTGTGAGGTGTGAGGAAGAGGAAGTGTAGATGTACAAATCTGCTGTTGTAATCTCCTGTTGAGTAATAATATTGTCGATACCTCTGTTTGGTGGACATAGCCCAGATTGGTTGGGTGAACCACGTTAAATTATGTCTCTTTGTTTGCGCTGTGTTTGTCAATATTAGTTTATTTTCCACTATGTATACTCAACAATTGATATAACAATACAGATTGTGAATGTTATTAGGGTAAGCATATTAATATATTAATGTGCTAGATATATTTTAAGGGTTTAAGGTTTATTTATATAAATATATATAAAGATAAAAATAATAAGAATAAGAATATTATTGTTATGAAGTAATAATTATTATTATAAATAATAATAAATATTTCATATTAAATGTTATTTATTATTATTTTATTTTAAATTATGTAATATAAATTAATTATTTAATAATAATAGTACTAATATTATTAGTCATATTATTTAATAATATGATTTAGTAATATTATAAAATTAATGGAGGGGATTATAAACCCAAGAGAATAATATTAAACTCAAGGAATAAATATTATAAACCCAACATATATAAATTCAATATTATAAACAAAAAATATGTTAAATCTAATGGATTAATAAACCTAAAGATTTAATATTATTCTCTAGGGTTTAATATTATTCCCTGAGGTTTATCTACCATGGGTTTATAATATTAATCGTTGGGGTTTAATATCATTCCCTAAGGTTTATTTACCCTACGTTTATAATATTAGTCCCTGGGGCTTACTATTATTTCTTTGGGTTTTTAGTATTAATACCTTGGAGTTTTAGTATTATACACTAGGAATATGAACCCTTATATTAATAAACCATAGGATTTTATGTTATAAACCCAAGGGAATAATAAACCCAACATATTAATACTAAAACTCCATGGTACTATGAACCCAATGAAATGATATTAAACCAAAGGAATTAATATTATAAACCCCAAAGTAAATATTATAAGCCTTAAAATAAGAATGGTGGACCATGGTCAATTTTGATATTGAGACAATCAATGTCACAATGTGACATTATACCATGGTTGACCAAGATTGATTTTCATATCAAGGCAATCTTTGTCACTGCGACGATGGAGCACGGATGACCATGGTTGATTTCCATATTGAGAGAATATTTTTCACAGTGCGACGTTGAACCATGGTTGAACATTATTTAACATGATTGATTTTACGAAACATGGTTGACCTTCGTTGACCATGATTGACCAGGTTTAATGATGATATAATAAACCCAAGGGAATAATAAAACCAAGAGATTAATACTAAAAACCTAAGCGATTATAAACCCAAGGAAATAATATTAAACTCAAGGGGATAATATTAAACCTTACATTAATAAACCTAAGGGAATAATAAACCCTAGGAATGTGAACCAATTAGATTAATAAAACCATGGGGTTGATATTATAGTCCCAAGGGAATAATAAACCGAAAGGATTGATACTAAAACCCCAAGGGATTATGAATCCAAGGGAATAATATTAAACTAAATGGATTAATATTACAAACTCAAGATATATAAACCATATGATAAATATTACAAACCCTAAAATAAACAATGCTGACCATAGTTGAACATGGTTGATTTTCATATTAAGATAATCCTTGTCAAAATGTGATGTTGGACAATGGTTGTCCACGGTTGACAGAGATTAATTTCATATTGACACATTATTTATCACAATGCTACATTCAACCCGACGAACAACATGAAATGTGAATATTATTAATTTTTACGAAGGTTAAAAAACATTTTTAATATTTCATGTTAAAGTGAAATATATTTGAACGTTTATAATGTAGAAAAAAATGCTTTTGATCACAATCGACCAGATCTTTAACCTTGGTTAAGAATGGTACAAATTATGTATATACAATAACAATTTTGAATGAAAATGTTGAGGTAAGAAGATAAAATGTGAAGGTAAAAAGATAATTATATAATATGTAATTTTATTAGATTTTCATTAATTTTATAATGTAATATTTAAATTTTATTTTGAAATATATAATTTTAAGTATTATGGTTATCTATGCCATATATATATATATAATATGATAAGAATTTTTTGAATAAATAATTGTGAAAGAGACTTATTCTAGATTAATATACTACCAAGGAGATGTTCAATTATATTGAAAGACAAAAAGCTTCATATAAATATGCATATTCGGTTAGTTTATTTAAAATAATTATAAAACATCAATAATCTCACTCTCATTGTGTTGACATACCTTATTTTTGATATGACAACTTAAAAAAAAATGGAATGTAATAAAAGCAATAAATAAAATATTTCAATGTTATTGTGAAGCAACATTGCTTATTAAATTCAATATTAGATTACTCAATTCAATATTCTTTTTACAAAACTCAATTATTTTTAATTATTTTTTCTCGACATGATATGGGAAATAAAGTTAAATCTACGGTGTTAAAGCACTACTAAGGAATGATTAAAGGGAGTAGAAAATCTAGAGCCAAAAGTTTATTTTGGTCAAGAAAGATACAAATAATTAGTTGTTTAATGCTTATTGAGATGAAATAATTCACAACAAATTCAAGATTATAGAGTTCTGCATTATGTTAAATATGAAATGATATTTTAAGGTCCAAGAAACTAAAAATACTTTATGAGAAAAAGATAAATACCACTCAGAGCAGACATGCCGAAATGAAGGCAACACCACGAGAGGCCGCTCTGAGCCCACTTGACTTGAACAAAACATAACTAGAGTTAGATGAGAAAAAACATATACTTAGTGTTTTCAATAATAATATGTTCAAACCGATTCAATACCCCTATATTCATGTTACAGGCAGCAAGAGTGAATGATTGCCTTTTCCATTGTCTTTAATGCCACATTACCATTGCCAAGAAGAATCATTGACCATTTCCACTCTACTACCATGTTACATACACTTCTTTGCACCCCCTCTGATCTGAGTCCTTCATATTATTTATATATATAATTCCTCAAGTGGGATCTCTCATATGAATATGATGCCGTATAGAATTCCAAGGTTGCATAAATATCTGCTGTTCTAATGGGGTGAAACTAATGGGGTTTATAAATCTCTGTAATTTTACTTGTTTTGGGAGATTTGGCTTGCTCGAAATAGACTACTTTTTTTTAGGATGTGCCTATCAATTTATGCTATATTCATGGGCCATTATGAAGTGGATTAAGGATCATGATCTGGACCTCTCCATTATTAAATATCTCTCCCATCGCATTCATCCCCATCCAATCTCCTTATGTGTTGTATTCTTTGATGGGGTTGCATCGGGGGGTGTATGCAGTTGTGGTGCTTGGATAAAGATGGAAAACGAGGATCCTGTCCAGATGTATTGGAATGGGGGGATGGGCTCAAACAATAAGGCAGAACTCTTGGCTTTGTGGAGTGGTCTATGGATGTCTCATGAATTGGATCTACAGTCTATCTTTATATCTGGGGATTCAAAATTAATTATTGATGGTATCAGTGGGAAAGCCTATTTCCAGCGAAGAGGTTTATAGGGGTGGATTGATCATGTACATGGGCTACTAGCCAAGCTTAATGCTCCATCTCTGACTCATGTTTACAGGGAGAACAACTCTAGAGCGGACCAACTATCCAAAAGTGGACTGGAGGCGCCACTAGGGCACATTTGTGTCTCTCATCATGGGGAGGCAGAATATCCATCAACAGGAATTCCCAATACCATGAGGGATACTTCTCAGGTATAATATTTTGCTTATTTTTCTGGAATCGTGTCATGAGTGGATCACTTTCAGCTTCCTGTTATATTTGGATGCTTCTGCATTTTTTACATCCGTCGTCATCAAGCGAGCCTGTGAATGGTGGTATGGAATCTATGTATTGGCTCTTTGTGGTGAGCAGTTTCCATATACTAATTTTCTACCTCTATATATATGTAGGTATCCACTGATGACATTAGAGTTGTACTTATTGATCTTAATGGCGGTTTTGTTTTTTAATATGAGTATGGTTCATGATGAACTCGCAATATAAATACTTAGTCAGTACAACACAATGGTTTACAATTTGAATGTATTGTATGGAACAGTTTATAGTCTGATAAAAGCTGTGAGGAAAACAATGGCAGGTAATAGATGGCTTCATAATATAAGCAGTCTTTTTTTATTTCCTTGAAAATAAAAAATAAAAATAAAAGATTTGTAACTTCCCATGCTACTTCCGGATAGTTCAGTAGTCAAGATGGGTTGACCTTTAACTAAAATAAATAGTTTCACCAAACCCAACAGTCTTGAGAGAAAATATTTAATAAAACCCCAAATAACCAATCTATGTTGAGCTTAGCTTCCTATTTACGAAATAGAGTTTTTATTTTTTATTTTTTTAAACTATTAATTTAAAATAAATTTATTATTAAATATTATGAAAACCACCAAACTATTAATATAATTGTGTTAAGAATCTTATTATTAAATTAAAAAATAATACGTTGATTGTTTTATATAAGATAATACCTTTAAACTATTTTGTATATGATGAAATTCCAAATTCAAATCTCCAATTAATCCATCTCGAAAAAACTTGGAAGCACACAAAACATCATCACCACTTGAATAGTTATCATTCAGGTCACATTGCAAACAAAATTGATACTGACATAGGATTCCTTAACCTACCAATCCTGCCGAGTCAGATTGGACTACTATTCAAATGTGCCTGTCTCATCAAGGTTTCCCCGTCCTACTGTAGGATATTGACAACAAATTTACAGGGCCGAGGATGACTGATTTCATGACATTCAAATTACGAAATCAACATCGTTGCATGGGGCTAAAATATTGACATCTACCTACAATTCTTCACAGAGTTCTCTAGATCTAGCTTCAAATTATTCAAACGCGTGCATGTGTCATTCAATTTTTTCCCCGTCAGGTTGTGGATGATTTCCAGTAAAAGTATGGTGTACGAATTTTAATTGACTTCTCTCTCCCACATTGGAGATCACTAGTATCGTTGCGGCATGAGGCGACTGGCTGAATGCCATTAATAAGTGAATTCATTAGAAATTTGAGTCTAAATTCATATTCGAAATTGACATGACCAAATTTACAACGTAATCTCTGGTGTTTGATTATTTGATCTCTTCTACCATTCGTTTCATAAGTTTTAACGTGTAGAAATGCTTCTGAGAGGTATCAATAGGTGAATAACATGTGGCACGTTCTTGGGTAATGATTATTTGGTTAGATTTCAAGATCATGTTAAACAGCGTAACTATAGGTCTTGATTTCAAGTGCAACTATAAGGTCACATTTCCTTTAGAACTAGGAGGTTTACACCCACAACAAGAAAAGCTCTCTTTTAGCACCATAAGTTAGCACCACTTACTTTATGTGGTGTTAATGTCGTGTAAATGTTTATGTATCATATTAAAAATAGAGTATATCACCATAAGTTAGCACCACTTAAGTTATGTGGTGTTAATATGGTGTAAATGTTTATGTATTATATTAAAAATGAAGTATATCACCATAAGTTAGCACCACTTAAGTTAAGTGGTGTTAATGTGGTGTAAATGTTTATGTGTTATATTAAAAATGAATTATATCACCATAAGTTAGCACCACTTACGTTATGTGGTGTTAATCTGGTGTAAATGCTTACGTATCATATACAAATTGAAGTATATAAACACCATATTTGACGGACAAGTTAGCACCATTCTTACTATGTGGTGTTAAAGTGAAATATTTTTTTATTAATTTTATTGGAAGTGGAGTATATCACCATATATTTAAAGAAGTGGTGTATGCTATATTATCAATTTCTATAAAGTAGGGTAGTTAACTTTGTGTTTTCCACGTTGGCATGTACAAGTGGATTTATTAATGTGAATTGTCACCATAACTATAAAAAAATTACAAATATTTATATTATGAATATACAAATTAGAACTAAACGCACAAATATTTATTTTATAATATTTATTTTTTCATGTTTACTGTAAAACTAAAATTCAAAGTAATTGTTTTCTAAATATTTTATTTCAATTATTTGCTTTTTATATTATTCTCATGAGAAAATAAATACACAAAACCATATTAAATAATTATTTATTTTATGAATAAGCCAATTAAGATAAATATTTTTATATTATTGTAATTTCAAAATAAAATAAGGGTGAATTCGATGGAGTTGGGTTACTCTTTCTTGGAAGAGCCTCTGTTCCAAAGGTTGAAAATGTATCTTTGTGAGGGTATTTTTTAAGCCCTCCATCAAAGCTTTTAAAAGGTCCTTCTAGGACTAAATAAAACCTTGAATTAAACTACATAGCTCCATCGTCAATATGAACTTGATCTTTTTGAACTCTTTTCAAACTCTTTTCTTCAGCTAGAACTTGATCTTATCGAACTAGCTCTTGTAGTCTAGGAAGTCTTGGGCTAATTTCACTAGGCTCATAGAGATCTGCTCCAAGGCTTTTCCAAGGATGCTCTTCATAGACCAATAAAGATACAGTGTCTGCTTGAATTACGTTAGTCTGCCCCTTGTTTGTCCCAAATCTAGTATTAAACCTCTCCATTCCTTAGTATCCATCTTTGTCTCTACATGTCTATTTATGTCAGCTTCCCATTTTTCAATGAGCTTTTGAATTTCCTCTGATGTGTTCTCATGATATGCTTTCATTGCCTCTTGGATCACATTGATTGCAGGCCTCCTTCCTCTCGGCTTTCTCGGGCGTGAGTTGGGTTGGGCTTCTACCGCCTTCCCTTTATCTTTCCAGCCACAGCCTGAAGTTGCAGGGCTCTTGGAATGGTCGCAACCTGCAGGACTCTTGGAGAATGCCATCCCACAATATTTGACTAGGTTTTCGGGTAGGTGACCTATCAACACAATCAAACAAAGGCATAATTCCATATAATGAAAACGATTAAAGGTCCATGCATCCCAGTTATTAGAAGAAAGGTGACCCGAGGGCCTCTTCCCAGGACTTCTACCCTGCCCGCCCCTCTGCAGACCCATCGCCCTCATACGCTGCTTAATTTCTACCACCCTTTGTCCTTGAAGATTGCATGCACCCCATAAATTATCCCCATAACCCAAAGAGCTCATTCCTTTATTCAATATCCTGACCTCCCTTCTGGTTTCCTCTCTCTCGTCATACCTCCCACCCTCAAAATTGATAAAGGAGGCGTCGCTACCCATTTCTCAGGCCTAGGTGGAATTCCCTCTCCCATTCCTCATGTGCACTGAGCCCAAGTAGCTCAAGGTGGTATAAACTAGCAAATCCTTTGAACTAAACACAACCCATGACAGCTCCTTAACTCTATACCTTGGCAAGATTGCCCGACCCCTCACCATTCCATCTTGTTGGCATCCCTTGCCTGACAGACTCACACTTAGGTGGAAGTTGAGGCCATGCTAAATTCCTACTCTGACACAGAGGCAGAGACACAAAAAAATCCCAACCTTCCCCCAACCATAGTCATAATGGTTCTGCTCTCCCCTACCCAATACAAGACTATACCAGTCCAACTTAATCATTTTATGCTCCCATAGAGACTGGCCCAAAACATAAAACATAAACATGGCATGAACAAGGGAGAGGAAACCAAGCACATACCTGAGTTTCATCGTGGTGGAAATGCAATGGAGGTTTGTTATCCCACTATCATTCCTGCACCAAAGTCTTTCGTCATAAAAAAAACCCCACACCTTCCTCCACCCTATTTTAAGCTCCATGCGCAGGCCTCTATCCCACTACCTCACCTCGTGCTGCATGCGATAGTACAGCTTGTCGCCCTTTCCACTCGTGTGGAAGGTGGTTGGATTCAACCCTAGGGACACTACCATTAACATTGATGGGAGGGCCGATCTTCTTCGTTACACCCTGATCAGGGAGCTGAGTCTAAGAACTGTGGGTGAGCTCTGCCCTCCGACCTGTCTTTCTCTTTGATGCTTTGCAGCTTGATCCATCATTCTTCCCCAAGATTAGGAGGCATTATTAATTCAATAGGTTCATTCACGTGAGCACAACCAAAATTTTCCAGGAGGTTAGCTGCTCTGTTTCCTTCCCTCCTTACATGGGTGATAATGATATAATAAAATTTCTTGGTTGTATCCTCCAATCCCTGCACATGTGAAGAAGTATGCCATCTTTGGCTTAGTTTTCCCCACTTCATTAGTTGATTAAGTTTTTCGAGAGTGTTCGTAACCAACTAAGAGTCGCCTTAGATTACTATCTTTCTGTATCCTAGCCTTATGGCCAAGAGGAGACCTTGGTGCACTCCTATGAATTATGCTTCATTTTTTTTGGTAAATCCATAAGATTCATCATATATAAATCTTGTTATGCCATGTTGATCTCAAAAAATACCTCCAACCCCTGCTTGCTCCAGATTGCCTTTCGAGGTTCAATCAAAGCTGAGTTTGATGAATCCTTCTAAAGGAGGTTTGAAGATCCTGATGGTGTCCCCTATGTCGAGGATGCCTTTCCAAGAATATGGGGAGACCATGCTAGGCACTAGGTGGAGGCCCTGGAGAATTATTTCTTCCCGAGGAGCCATTTTCCAATCATCTGGCATACATTTCTCCGAGAGGATGCACTGGTAGAAAATGATGAAATTAGTGACTAGGTGACTAAAAAAGTTAGTCACCACAATTATTTCAAGTGAATTACTACTAAATTTGATCAATTTTAAGTGACCGAACTAAAAATGACTAATTTAGTGTAGGGTTAAAATATACGACTAGATAATTTTACTGTACCGGCTAGCGTGCGCTTTGACAATTCGAGAGCAAGATGACCTACCTGCAACCTCCAAGCCGCCATGGCATCAAGCGGGGGACCCGAGGCTCCCCTTCCTCCTCCTCTAGAAGTCCTTGCATTCAAGAAACTGATAGGAGCCAACAACAAGAACCCTATCAGTTTTTTTAGACTCAACATTATTGATTGGGGAGATTTATATACATAGCTTTGTACAACATTGATATTATATTTAAATTTTTCTTACTTAGCAAGTAAAAAAGGATATGCTTTCCACATTTGGCCAGTCATTTCCCACATGGCTTCCTTGGACCCAAAGTGCCTCCACAACACTTCGAATTGTTTTTTTTCTTTATTACGAACCATGATCTACCTCTGATTTAGGATGCATAAATTTATTGGTTACAAATCCCCCTCTAGTTTTAGCTATAACATATACCAACCAATCATGTGTTTCACATCTTGCACATATCTTTATGCAATAAAACATGGAAAACATCATCCACTCTTATTGATGGAGACAAGGCTAGCCTATAGGCCACTAGGCCTATTATTTTGAGTACATAAAAGGGCCCAAAAAACCATGGCGCCAACATGGAACATGACCTTGAAGGAGATATTCTTGGGTCTAACTTGCAAGCGAACTTATTCCCGAGCTTGGAATTTTTTTTTCTCTCTATTCTCGTTTATATAGATTTTTTTTCCTATCCCTTGCCACTTATAAATTTCATCTGATAGATTTATTTTCCTTCTATGTATCTTTGAACATATCAGTCTCAATAATCAACCTATCCATTGTATCGCTCCAACTGATAGGAGTGTTGAAACTCCTCCCATAAATTGCTTTAAATCGGCACATTCGTAGTGACTCTTGATACACATTTTTGGGATTGTCCATCACATACATTCTTAGAATATCTTTCAAAATCCTATTTGTTATATTTTTTTTCCCATGAATCTGAGGATGGTATGTTGTGTTGAATTCCATATTTTTTTGGTGAAAGAGAATTCATTGTGCATAAGCTTTCTCATTGTGCAAAATGAAGAGAAAACTCTTCACATTGAAAGCTCTTTGAACTCCGCATACAACAATGAAAGATCTCCATTGTCTACAATTCACAAGGTATTTTATCATTTAAACGTCTAATATATTGTAATGAGGATAGAAAAATGTTTTTCTTTAAATTACAAATGGAATAAAAATATTTACCAAACATGACACGATCCATTTCAAATCGTGATAGGTTCAACTCATTTTCATAAATCCAAAAGCAAAGATTTAATGAAATATATTTTATTCTGTGGAATGCTCAGAAAATCCTGAACAATGAAAGATCTCCAAAATTCACATATAAGAATGAAAGCTCTCCACTTTTCGCACTTCACGAGGCAATGCACATTTTATATATATTTTATGATAGTAATACAACATAGCAGCATAGGATTCAAAGTTAATCATGTTATGAATTCCATTAGGCATTGCTTTGGGTGATATGTCATTGCACGAAGTGCAGAAGTGTAGATAATTCTTTCATTGTGCTTCTTCTACACTCTACACAACCTTAATCAATTAATTAGCAGTAGAGGGTTGTATCTATAAATCTTGTTATTAAATACATTTTTTATAACTATATAACTATCTAGGTTAAGGTTTCCATATTTCTTTCATATAAAACTTAAGATATTTAAGTTTCTCATCATTTTTATCTATATGACATATATGTTTTCATGGTGTCTATAAAACCTTGTTTTTTAAATTTTTTAAATTTTTAAAAAAATTAATTTTTTTAAAATTTAAAATTTATTTTCAAAATTTTGAAAAATTTTAAATAACGAGATAGTTAATTTTTTGAAAAAGTATCAAAAATTTGTGATTTATTGAAAATGAAGGTGATTTAAGATATATTAGTTATGTTTATTTTTACATGGTCTTCTTTACCAATAATTTCTTTTGATGTTTTTACATTGATGCTTTTGGACATTCTTAAAATTGATTACATCATTAATAAAATTATACATATGACATCAACAATGACAGTAAAACCATGAATGATAACTCAAACAAGGAACATAATATTTTAACTAGGAAAACCGACAATTGGAAATAACCCAAGTATCAATTTCCTTAATGAATCAATGCAACAAGATATACATCAAAGTCAACTAACTAGAAATATGACCAACAACAAAATACAAATTCAACCCTCCACATTTCTATTCATAGAAGCTCTGGAACAAGGTCAAGAATATGTCCTCCAAGTGTGCTTTAGAACTCACACTAAGCCACAAAGATTAGCCTCTTTCCATAGAAAATCAACTACGGGATTGTCATCCCTTTTGTCTAATATATACCTGAGTCTCGACCCATTTTCCATTAGATATATTCCTTAGTGTCTTGGCCCATTTACATTAGATATATGAATCAAGGTCTCACCCCTTTACCTTAGATATAAACCTTCGGATTTCAATGCCTTTCCACATATTTATAGTGCCTCAGTTATGCAAGTTATTTGTCTCCTTCTTGCCTAATATCCACAATTTATCTAGCCTTAGACCAATGAGTTATCTTACCTCAGATCATATCCAAATTGAGTCTTTTGCAGAGTAAATAGGCTCGATTTATAGTTGTTCTTCAAGGAGAAGGGGCACGTCTCTTGGGCATACTAACTTGATCCTAAGAGGTCTGACTTGATCTTTGTGGCAGTAAAATTAAAATTCAAACCTTTTTCATTTTCCATCTCTTTGATGAGCCTTATAATATTTTTCTTTTGAATATAAAATAATTCTTCTCTTACAATCATGAATAACATGTTTCATATAATTTTTTTTACAAATACTTTTATTTTTCAATTTTACAAATATTATCAAGACCGACCATACCTACAAATTTAAACAAGTTCAACCATATAAATTAAATAGTTAATAGATAAACATAAACTACCTCATTCTAGAAAGCTAACAGAACAACTATTATAAAAAAAATGACATCAATTAAAATTTTAAAATTAGAAGTAAATTATAACATACCTCAATTTACTTAACAAAAAAGATTCTCTTCTATTAAAGTTACCAATACTTACTCTATACATATATTGAATATGTAAATTGTAACATATCTCAATTTACTCAACAAAAAAATTCCCTTAAAGTAAAGTTACCAATACTTACTTTATACATGGTGAATATAGGGTTTAGTTGAATACATTAATACATACATCTTTGTCTCGAACATTTTTCCTTTAACAAGTTTTGGTTTTCTCTATAGAATTATACATCTCCCATAATCTAAAAACGGGGATGTCTATTTGACTTCTTAATAACTAACCTAATCACCACACATTATTTACTTAGGCATAACTTGTTGGTTAGCTTGATTATACTATAGGATCCCCTTAATTTCATATATTTGTTTGTTTTATGTATAATATATAACATGTAACAAATAACACCCACCCTCATCTTCCCAATCCCTCTAACATAGGGACATATGTTTATGTACATATTACACAACCATGGCTTAGATTAAAACCTTACCCTCGCATGTGGTTTACACTTATATATTTGTTGGTATATCGTATTATCCTAGACTTGGTCCTCATGCAATCGTTTGTGCTAATGTAGGATTTTACACCTTATATTGGTTATGGTAATTTTTAATCGTTCACACTTAAGTACAATGCATGCCTCGTTACCCATGTGATCGATGTGATCGTTGCCAGTTGGAATCCTTCCCAGCTTCCATCTCATCGCTCTCAGATGATGACAGATCTTTTTGATAGAAATGACTAAAAAACACTCAATTACTAAACACACTCATATATTATACACAAATGGTGAATGTGTAAACACACTCACACACACTGATTACATTCAGACTACTCTATTAAATAGAGTTTCTGAGATCCAACTTATTCCTAATTTACAGAGAGAGGTTGATAGATTTTCTCAACCATCACAAACCAACTTCTCAAATATAGAATGTAAGCATTAACTCCAATATCCCCCCTTAATGATTACATTACATGAATGTATTAAATTCACTCATAAATAACAAAATAATCAATCATTCTTTAGCTTATCAGTAGATGCTCCATCAAGTTGCCCCATAACCCTCGGAAAGGTGTAGTTAGAAAGTTGGATTCCCAAGTTCGCTTCCTGAACTCCCGAATCAAGGACCTCCCGAAGTCAATTACCGGAAAACATCCCAATATGTCACATAACCTCATTAGAAGACCACTTTACGTCTTCGATGAATGAGGGATCCTTCCCTAGATCCTCAACTGCCATACTATCTCGACAACCATCCATATTGAGCCTTACTGCCACATTCAAACACAATTGATTGCATATTTGCAATAGCTGAACTCCTAGTCATTCTGTGGACAAAATCCCATCAACCGAGATACATGGGTGCTAACCACTGTACTCACTAGTTATCTAGGGAAACTGTCTAGATACAGAATGTATATAGAATCAATTTTACAAAAAATGACCTTTTTATTTGAAAATTCACCATCAATTTTACAAACAGAATAGTGATAATACAAACTCACAATATTTCTAAATAATTTTCTCTCACTAAAAGTAACATAATCACACCATATGCCCACATCTCTCTATTATTTGGAAATATTTAATCATTTCCAATGGCCATTTCAATGTGCACTCGTTCTTGAAACCAATACTCTACTATTCAGTCCATGCGGGTCCCTTCTGAGAACAAATTGCTTCACTTGCAAGGGATCGAAATCTAAACAATGACCAAGTATCCTTACGTCTCACACGTAGCTCCACAACTCCACATTTTTTGATACGTCAGTCGCGTGCCTTACTCCTCCGCGTAGCCATGAAATATCTCAAACCAGGCTTTCAACACAAAATGTCGACACAACATAATGCACACAGGGTGCCACACTACTATAACTGATAACGTGGATTGTGTTGTTTGATTTGATGGCCTAAGTAACTGAACTTGCACCTTCTTTTATCCTTCCACGAATTCGGCCAAGCAGATGGGGCAATCTGTTCCCAAACACAGTGGCAGCTTAGAGGGAGATGTGTAAACAATAATAGGCAATGTTTTCATGACTGTATTATTCAATCCAGTACTGTTTCCCACCATTATAGCCACCCCATCAGATGAGTCACCCGCCATTCATCTGTTGTAGCAACGTGCGCATCTGAGCACCAAGTTGAGGCCAAGTGCATAGATGAGAGCACAAACTATAACTGTGAGAATGACAGCTAGATAGGAGTGGAGACTGATAAAACTAACTCACTATTACCTAGCCACAAAATACATTTTCTCTCTGCCCTTCAGCCTTCCCATAACGGATTAGCCTAGATAGGCTCCGTTATCATTATATAAATAACTAAAAAACACTCAATTACTAAACACACTCATATATTATACACAAATGGTGTATGTGTAAACACACTCACACACACTGATTACATGTAGATTACTATATTAAATAGAGTTTCTGAGATCCAACTTATTCCTAATTTAGAGAGAGAGGTTGAGAGAATTTCTCGACCATCACAAACCAACTTCTAAAATATAGAATGTAAGCATTAACTCCAACATTTTTTATATGATCCAAATAATATTATGTGTTTCACTGTTTTGGCTAGGGTTGATTAAAACTTTTTCCTTTCCTTTGCTATGTTTTGGCTAGGGTTGATTAAACCTTTTTCCTTTCCTTTGTTATGGTTGAATTTCTCGACCGTTGTGGATTCGATTATATGGAGAAGGTATGGTTTTCAACCTTTCACCTCTTTCTCTTATCTTAAACTAGTGTTGCCACATGTCGTTGACTTATCCCATCTGATGAGTTTGGCACCAGATGGCTAGATCCGCTAAGAAATAGTGGTCATAATCCAATTTTTTCTCTTAATGACACACTTCTTTTCCATTTTCTTGATTTCATGGATTTTTTAGTCTAACCAGCCATTGTGTGTCATGTGTAGGCTAATAGAATAGCTAATTTCGTTATGGGAGAGTCAAGACCCTTCTTGTTGATTTTAACTTTATTCTACTCTATTCTACTTGCGATGGGTTTTTCGCTAGGCCTGGCTTGAGGTGGATTCTTTGAAATAACATTTGTTCTAGGGTAAATCTTCTACCCTTACTCCTACACATATTTTCTGTAAGTTATTGTTTATTTAAATGTACTCTTAAATATTTCTTCTACACCTAGGTCTTTTACAAGGAAAATAATGGGTTTTGTGGAAACTTCTTCTAGGCGAGGTTTCTTGCACGCTTTATATACATTTCTTTATTCATCATCGTTCTTACTCCATGGGTTTTGTTTTGTGCCATGGTTTTTCTAAGAACTTATATATGCGAGGATATGGTAGTTTTGACCCACAGTTGAGGAATTCAGGCCTAGCCAAGAGCTGCGTATACCAGCCAAAACTATCAGATAGGGTTTACCCCTTTTTAAGTGTTTTACCCTGTTAGTATTTTCTAAGGTTTCCTTTTTTCTTTATCCCGAGTTCTGAGAAGAAATTTACTGTAAGTATGTAGTCAAATATTTCACAGATAGGCTATATGGTCTCGTGGAAATACTTTACATGTATTTTACTTCTCCCTAACCTCTATTGCTTTGACAAGCTTGGTTACGTTTATTTATTCATGTCATGGTTTCTACTAATATACTCACATGATCCACGTTGTCTTGTCATAGGTATACCTAAACCTTAGCTTGGCTTTTGAGCTTTCTATTAAATTCTTCTCTGGCAAAAGGGAGACCCCTGACTCCTCTCTAACCTTTGGTCTAGAGGTTGGATGCCATGCATATGTTATTTTTCATTTAATCCCCCTGTTGGATCATGCGTCTGTGTAATTTTAAGACATAGTTAAATTCCTGGACATAACTCTTACATTATCAGTTGAGGTTCTCTGGTGAACCTCTATAAATCTATTTTTTGTATGGCTTACGAGTTGGTTGTTGCCACTCACTCTACTACATCGTACTCATACATTTTCCTTATATTAATATACTGGATATCAGGCTTTGTATTGTACTCATAATATATGAGCACATATGAATTTTGTATTCCAATGACATTTACTTGCTATACACTATTTTATCTGGCTAATTTACAAGACATTAAAACTCTATATCTATGTATCATTCTATTTACTCTTTTCTTGTTCTTCAGTGTATATTAATTATGATATTTGTCTTTCTATGGATGTGTAGTAATTTCATACTTCCTTATAGTTATTTTATCAATATATTAATATTATCTAATATGTGTCCCTTGCCTCACACTACAATGATCTCTACTTAATAAAACATATTTTTCAGCACTAATGCTATACCACTCTAATTTTCTCCATTCAATATTTGATTTGTTACAAATTGGGCTACTGTGACAATTCATGTGGTTCCGCTGAGAAGACTTAGATTACATAATTCCATCTGAACAAAATTTATATATTTCCTTGTAGGATTTCATAGATGTTCAGCTTGGGTCTCTATAAAATTTGTAGTAAGATAATTGTATTTCCTTATTCATTTTATCAATATATAAATGTATAAACATATCTCTTGAGGTGATACCATTTCCGTTACACCAATCCACGAATTACTAATTTGGTATTGTGTGGCTCTTAAACTATTATGCCATTGATGACTTCCCTCCATTCCATGGTTTAAATTTATAACTATGCATGATACAGGTATGGCTAATGTTCAGTTTACGTATTCCTACCTGTGTGGAACTTAACCTATGTAGTTCTGATTGTGTAGATTGAGTGTATATATACATATTGTAGAGTTATCTTAACCTAAATTAATAAGGTATATTGATCTACTATAACCAGGTCATTCTTAGGAAAGGATATTTTCTCTATTATAATTTCACGACATTCATATGAGCATTACAGTCTCCATCTCTCTATGTTATTGCAACCCTCGATTTTCGGGTCTCAGGTCCTTGTTTTTCACTAAGAATTACATATTATACAAATTCAAGTTTTTAGGATCCACAAATTACCAAATTTCATTAAGGGAACCTTCTAGTATTCCATAATACGACAATGGACGTAATTAAGCCTAGATTATCGTGTTGATGAAACTAATTTTTTTATTGAGTTTCATGATGATGAACCATACTGGCTGGTTCCAAAAGATTTGACAAAATTTTCATAGATATGATTTTCACCGAAACTTCATTATTGTTTAAGTTTCTCATTACATCCACTTTAAGCAAAAATAGTGATACAGTCACTAATTCATAGTTATTCATTACTTCCATGACTATTGTCATGCGTATCATTGAGTGGTTAGTTTCTTTCCCATATGTACAACTAAATAACATACTCTCATCAAGCATTTCCATTAGACATAACATAAGGCTTCCTAAAACATAGTTAGATAATGAATGATTCTTTCTTTACTTTAAGATATTAGTGTCCATTCATTCATATACACTGTAAATATTCCCAAATTTCCCATTAGACATTAAAAAAATTCCCATAAAACATTAACAAAAGTCACTATTAGTTAAGTTTTATAGCCTACATAATCCATAGTTAGACAAACAATTACTATAACTAAAAGGTTTCATACTTAGTACAAAAGTCTACTTAGAATTTAAACTTATTACAAAAGTCACTGTTAATAATTTAAACTTATTACAAAAGTCACTTTTAATAATTAGCTAAGCAATTAGTTACTATAACTAAACTAAACGGTTTAAAAATTAATACAAAATTCTACTTCGAATTTAAGCTTATTTGAGAATAACTAAACGGTTTCATACTGAATACAAAAGTCTACTTACAATTTAAACTTATTTGACCAGCAATAATTCTCTTAGGGAACAATAGAAAAAATAGAACGTTCCTCCCAATCAACCATTTGCACATTTCTCAACTCAGGCCCAGGACATGCTCCTCTCTTTACTCTTGGTATCTTCACTACCAAAGTTGTCTAAATTATTTCAAACTAGTGGTATTTATTATTCTTTTACTACCAGATTTTTAGTAGTTTTATTCTAGGTCTTCACACCTTTTTCGTTGGGTTTTCTTTTTTTTTAATTATAAGAATTTTTTTTTTTTCCTTTCATAAATATATCTCTTTAGTTGTGCCTATACTTATCTCTTCGTCTAAATTAACATTAACATTAACTTATATTTTGACCTAACATAACCTTTCTCTCCAATTATATTGTTTCTCTCAATCCAACCTGAATTCCACAACCAACATTTCCACTTTCATATATAAAAATCACAAAATAATAAAACTCTCCAGCAACACTTACCCAACATTTTCACTTCCATATACAAAAATCATAAAATAATAAAACTCTACCGCAACAATTACACAAGCGGTATCACATTAATTATTTAACTTAGAAACCTTTTAGTGACACAAAACATCACAAATATTAATTTATAAAATACAAATTTCTTAATAAATTTAATGAAAATCTTTTATTAAACAATAAATTCTTATTTATTAAATCTTACTTAATAATGGTATAAAAAACATTTAAAATTTAAAACCCATTTTAAAACAATCCCCTCTTTTTAATCAAATATTACATAATATTATAATAAATAATATCAAAATTTAAAACCCCTTTCCATCCCATATAAGCCAGCCTTTCGGCGTAATTATTGACTCCTCCGCAATTATTGTGTCTTACTATGACCACTTAGATAGTGCAGAAAAAATGTTAATGAACTACAATTCTTTACCAACAGTCGTGCGGAGTTAGATTCGATTTTTCTTGATCCGGCTGTATGTGATTGCCAGCAAATTTACTGTGGCAAGCAGGATTGATTTCGTCACTTTGAAATTATAAAATCGGCATGGTCCCATGAGGGTAAAATCGGCATGGTCCCATGGCACTTTGAT
>JAXQQM020071061.1:0-80967 GCA_034641835.2 Pinus albicaulis
ACATTTTCAATATGAAATAGAAAAGAAGATGAAATATCCAATCACCTTGAGATCCTATGATTTAGAGGATACTAACAAGTTCTAAAATTCTTTTTTTTGCATGGTTAATTTAGAAAGGGTTGTGAAATTACTTGTATTGTTAACGATGATAAGGGATGTGCAAGGATGTATACATATGTGTGTGGTTTTAAAATAATATTTCTAATGTAACATGTAGCACATTTTCATAATATATTATGTCAAGCACCAAGGAAAATTTTAGGGACTAATATTCGTAGGCGGGATAATTTTCCATGGTTATCCCCCAAAAAAGATTCACTAATTCACATTTTTCCTAAAATGATTCGCCCAAATTTTATTTTATAGAAACATTTAACCTCAAATATCGCCAAAATTTTATAGAGACTATATATAAATCACTATAAATTTGAATTTTTTTACAAAGATATCACTAAATATTTTACAATTTGCATACAAGGGACTATTAAGATTCACCAAGTTTTCTAAACTTTAAGGTAAATTTTCATCCTTAAAATTTTCCCTGGGAACCAAACAGGTTTTGCAAAAGAAGAAAGTTTGAGAAGATACCAACATTTATGGTAGTAAGGCATCTATTAATTTGTTGGAGAAATATAATATTGACCATAACCAAAAGAGTCTGCAACTTAATCAAGGCATTCCCATCATAACTACTTTTGCCTATTTTTCTTAGGCAATTAATGAACACACAACAACTTGTAGCTAATTCATTGGAATATACCTTTTTTTATGCCAATAATCATGGTACTCTTGCGCTTCAAAATTGTCAACCAATAAAGGAATGGATCAATTTTTGTATATGTGTGTTGGGAGCCTACATTTACTATGGATCCTGACACTCCAAATTTTGATGTAACCATAATTGTAAACCTTGATTGAAGGGTCTCTGTCACTCTATTTTGAGATGAGAAAGTATCATACCCATATATATACAGAGATATACTTATCCTTGGGGGAGAAATTTCTATCTATTTTGTTGACACTTTGCAATACTTTTTTCTTGTTTAACACTTACACTCAATATTGTTCATATCCATGATTATATCTTAAAGATGTGCGGTGATTCATATTTAATGCACACACCAATCCTTGAGGGGGCCCAATCAAGGTGAGATATTGGGCTAATTTTTATATTTTTGTATATATATGTGTTGTGATTTGGCTTGCTATATTTGTTTTGGATATTGTTCATTTCATTTCCTATAGATTTGTTGCAGAATTAAGGTATTAAAACTATGGAATTAGATTTTTTCATGGTTATAGCCTTAGTAAAATAGAGGAAACAAATTGATAGCATATTTCTAAGTCCACAGTGACTCTATCCTATAAGGAGCCATAATTGAGCATAAAAAACCATAGATGATAGGAGTTTTGATTATGAATTAATTGATTTTGTTAGTCTTTTATTATTTGGGATTTGAGCTAGAATTGATCTATTTCCTTTATATTAATGAATGATAGGTTTAATGGCCAAAAATAGTTATATATATAATACCCAGTTTCATTGGTCTTTCGAAAATGGTGTTCAACGGCCTTACGATGACATGCAACCCTCCAACGATCAAATGGAAAGCATGGTGGGTATGGATACTTCATCAAAGGATATTTGATTTCATCGATCGACCAATATCCATTTTCCTTGGTATTACAATGAGTGGAAATGTCCAAATTTATAATGGAAAGAGTTCAGGCATGGAAAGTTCGTCAAAGGATATCAGACATCACCAGTCAACCGATGCCATCTTTCATTGGTCTTACGACACAAGGAAACCATGCTTCTGTTGGTATTGTAATGATATCGAATGATGATTATTGGCGTCGGAACTCCAACGAGTGCTTGTGTCAGGAAACAAATTTCATCTTTGACGACACATGTCCATAACTATTGTCAGAATTCAGACAATTGTAGAATGTTGATACTACAAATGTGCCTAAAACGACTTTTAGTGAGACCTCCTTTTGTCACTATAGTGATGAAACTTCGTAAAAAGAACAGAAAATGACCGTAAAAAATTGGCTCAATTTTTGGTAGTGTGGGATGTGGAAATTTTACAAATTAGAGATTATCACTATAAATTAGATTAAAATGGATCTAGCAACAAACAAGTAAATTGTGTTAGCTATATATTGATGAAAAATCGATGTGATTTGGGAACAAAAGAAAGTAGATGCATTAGAGATTTTTTAAGGTATAAATTGGGACTCAAAACAAAATTGTACACCAAAATAAACTTTGTAAGAACCAATAGGATTCAAGATGATGTTTTCAACAATGGGGGATGATTTACCATTTTTGGAGTAAAAAAGTAAAAAAATATACAAAATTAATACAATTAAAAAACTATTTTTTCAACTCGTATTTTCAACTTATCTCCTTATTGTTTTACTCGAATTTTGATCAAGATCACCCATTGGATGCAAGACTAATTCCTCATCCAATAATTACCCATGTTGCATACTTTCTATGGACCTTCCTATACGAAAAATGATAAATACATGAAAAGTGTGATTGAAATCACGTTTTTCATGTATTTTTCATTTTTCGTGTAACAGTGTCCATCGAAAGTATGTAACATGAGTACTCTTTGGATGAAGAATTGAATTTTGCATCTAATAAGTTCTCCCACTTGAAATTTGAGTAAAATTGTAGGGAGATAATTTGAAAATACAAGTTGAAAAGTAGGTTTTTTTTTTCCCTCTAAAATTTTAATGATGTAATATAATGTTATTTTATTATTTCCACTATTATTTTATAATATTCCTTAGGAGGCCCATTTTAGACCTCAAAATTTCTCTAATGTTGTAGTCAAGAAATGATGCTCTATAGTTCAATGAGAAAAGGATGCAACTAGATCAAAGAAGTAGTTCCAAGAAAGATTTGAAATAATGAACTCGTTGATATAAGAGGAAATGAAGGTATGATTAAATTAATTAAGTAATGATGAAACTAAAAAATGTAGATCTAAATGTAAATGCTAGGTTGCAGAAAATAAACTTAAGGAATGATTGATCAATAAAGAATATGCTCTGGGAGGTTTAATTGAATCAATGAATTGAAGAAAACATATTTTATTGTAGAGGAATGGATCATGGATTTTAATACTTAAGAGCCAACTTGTAGAAAATAAAATTATTAATAAAAAAATCAGAGATCTAAGTTATTTAATTAAATTAGATAATCGATGGAGACATATAAATACAAAATATGAAGAGACAAATGAGGGATTTGAAAAACTATATCAACAATATTTCAACAGATCTAAGTTTGAAAATTAATGAAAGAGGAATCTGAAGGTTTATGCAACTAGTTTCTTTCATATCAAGGGGTTGGTGCCTCTTTTAGGTTAATGCTTGTAAAGATAAAGGAGGTTACTATTTCATGCATATTGGTGCTTGTAAATAATTGGAATAAAAGCTTTCAACAAGCTGGTGCTTATGCAGATAAAGGGGGTTGTTACCTCTTGCAAGTGGATGCTTTCAAATTAGGGAGTTAGTGCTTCATTTTGGTTGGTGCCAGTAAATTTCATGTTATAATAGATTGAAGCTTGCATTAAGAACAAAAAGAATATTTGTGGTTTTCTCCCTTTATGGGTTTCCACGTAAAAATATGTCTTATGTGTGTCTATTGGTTGATGTCTTATGGTGTTGTGATGATTTAAATAATTGTAAATATCATTAAAAATTACAAAATATTGATTCACCCCCCTCTCATTATTTTCATGGTTTCTAACAATTGGTATTAGATTTTCTTTATTCGCCAAAAATATAAAAACAGGAAGGTAGATCCAAGGAAATGGCTATCTAGGAAGGAAGTTCCACAAATAAAACTCGATTATTTACTGGAACAAATTATTCATTTTGGAAAGTTTGAATGCGAACTAACTTGATGTCCCTTGGTGCAAATGTATGGGACAGGGTGCAAAATTTAATGAAAATCCAGTTGCAATACTGAGTAAGGATGATAAGCAATATTTCACCAACAATGTTAAAGCCATGAATGCAATTCTTAGCGGATTGCCTGAATCCAAGTTGGTCAAGGTCATGGATTGCAAGATAGCTAAAGAAATATGGAATAAGAATATGAGAAATTGTGAATGAGGAAATATGGTGAAGAAAGAAAAGCTTCAAGGTTTGAGAACGCAGTTTGAAGCACTGAAAATGAAAGAGGATGAGGATATATCCAAATTTTTACTTAGAGTAGATGAGATTGTCAATCCAATCAGAGGACTTGAAGAAGTTATGGAGGATTCCTTTATACTCCAAAAAGTACTAATATCCTTGCCAAATATATTTGACTTTAAGGATCATCTATAGAAGAGATGAAATATCTTAACACACTAACATTGGATCAATTTCATGGAACACTAATAGTGTATGAATTGTGAACTTCAAAAGAGAAGTCTAGTTCAACGGAGGTTGCATTCAAAGTGGATAGAAAGAACAAGGAATAATTAAAATATTGTAGTTGTGGATATGATGAGGAAGAAGCTAAGTTTTTCAGAAGGCTAAATGTTAAATTTATATGAAAGTCTACAACTACTTACATGAATAAATAAAAATTGAAACTAGTTAACTTTCACCAAGATATAGAGCCTCTTAACAACTTATAAGCAATGAAATAAAAACACATCACACAAATTGAAACACTTATTTTTCTTAAGAAAGAAAATAAGGAAAATGTGCTTGCTTGATGTGGTATTTTATCGATTGTGTTGTATAAATTGAATCTATTACAGAGAAAATTGTCTCACATGAGAAATAATTCTACTTTACTCACAAATCTCAACTAATCTAGTTGATCTATGCTGGCCTATATCACTGCTTGATCTCAGACCTATAGTTCGCGATCAATCCTTTGTTGCCTCCTTGAATTTCTCTGCAAACCTTGTTGTCTTGCTTCAATTATGCTCCTCCTTCCTTGTGCACTTGGAAGCCTTATTTATTGTGTTTATCTCCTATTTCCCAGAGAACTTCAGGCCCTATTTTCTAGTGCACTTGGGCCCTATTTCTTAGGACACCAATTATTCCTTCCTACGCACAACCAACTCCTAAATACTTGTGCACTTGTTCCTCCTTTTTCTTAGGAACAAGTTATTTGTGCTCTCCACAAACAAGACTCTTATAAAAAACTCGTGATCTACTCTGTCACACAATATTGTGCACAAAACAATGATGATTCCTTGTTCCTTTGTTCTGAAGCTCCAACTCTATGCATATTAACTTGATGATTATTCTACTGAACTGGAAATAACTCATCATTATTGAAGTCTAACAAATTAGGACAACTCAAGGTCTTCATTGTAACAAGCCAGAAGATATTTCTTGCTACATTTTAAACACTCCCTCTTAGAAAGGAAGGTAATTATGGAAGGACCTTGTCCACTTGGATTTTTCTTCAACACCACCACATTATTGATTGTTGCAACAACTCCCTTTGAATTGTGATATGATGTTAGTCGTTGGAACTCCATACTTATATCCAAATAATTGCTTTTCTCTTTAAAATATAGCACAAGACTTATGCTTGATCTGTGTTTTCCACTAACTGGGAAATTTAGTGCTGGTCTTTATACTCATATTTTCTCTCATACCATGTTAAATTTCCATGAAAATTTGCAACTACTTAGATGAATAACTAAAAAATGAAACTAGTTAACTTTCACCAAGATACAGATCCTATTAACAACTTATAAGTATTGAAATAAGAACACAAATATAAAAACACATCACACAAATTGATACACTTATTTTTCTTAGGAATTCCAATGTGAAAAACATGCTTGCTTGATGTGGTATTTTATTGATTGTCTTGGAGCAAATTTAATCTATTACAAAAAAAATTGCCTCACTTGAGAAATAATTTTTCTTTACTCACGAATCTCATTTGATTTCGCTGATCTTAATTGGCCTAGATCACTACTAGATCTCATCCCTCTAGATTTCCACCAATCCTTTGTTGTATCCTTGACTGACTCTACAAACCCTGCTATCTTGCTTTAATTTTGCTCCTCCTTCCTTGTGCACCTGTTAGCCTTATTCCTCGTGTTGATATCCTATTTACTAGTGCACTTCGGGCCCTATTTTCTAGCACACTTGGGCCCTATTTATTAGGAACTTAGCTCCTCCTTCCAACACACAACTAATTCCTAAATAATTTCGAACTTGTTCCTCCTATTTCTTCGAAAAACATATTCTTTGCACTCTCCAAAAACATGACTCTTCTCACAAAATTATGAGATTATTTTTGTCACAACCTTGTGCACAAAACAATGATAATTCCTTATGATTTCATCCTTCCTTTATAGGCCCAATTCAAACAATGCAGGGAGGTCCAGTTCCAAATTTAGAACTCTAGTTCTGATTGTGAGTTAACTAAGACTGTTACCCACTCTCCTTCCAATCATCACTAGAGTTAACTAATTCTCTCTCCAATCAATAGTAGAGACTAACTCGCTCTTACTTAATTCAAGACTAAATACTAGCTCACTCTAAATAAACTTCTAACTGTCACCTCGTTCTGGAGTCAAACTTATGAACACTCCACTTAACTGAAGCTCCAACTTTACACATGCTAACTTGATTATTATTCTATTAAACTAGAAATAAATCATCCTAACTTATTTCTAACCCATAAGGAAAACTCAAGGTATTCAATGGCTAAGGAAAAAGCTATTAAACTTTGCTTGGTAAATTTCAACACTAAAGAGAGGATTGGAAAAATGCAAAGGTAAGTTACCCTTTATGTGTTTTATTGTGGAGAAGTAGGTCATTATGCATCAAAATGTTCTCACAAATAGGAAAAATTTGAAAATGATATTGAAGAAAAGAATAAAAAAACAAAAGATAAAAAGGGAAAGAAACATAAGAATGAGAGTTTCTATACTTTAGAAGACAACCCTTCCTCACAAGAATAATATGAGCAATCATATGGAAAAGAAGAAACAAAAGAAGTATCAAAAGTAATGAAGTATTTTATGCTTATGACCCTAGATAATTTAGAAGAAGAACAAAACGAATTCAATGAAGAAGAGGTATAAGCTGACTTGGAGGGTGAGCTAATCAATTCTCTAGCAAATATCTAAAAAATTAGAAATAAAAATAATAAATGAAAGAAGATGCTTTCCAGAATTATTGTTGAAAAGGATGCATCAAAAGATTCATCACTTCTTCTTCTAAAATTAAAACTAGAAGAAGCAAGGAAGTTTGAAGATACTCTATTACAATAGCTAAAGGAGGAAATTGAGTGTGAAAAGTGAGAAGAAGAAGTTGCCTCCCTCATAAAAGAATTGGAAAATACCACGGGTCGACTGAACCAAAACATAAATTTAATTAAAGGATCAAATATGCTAGATGAGATTCTAAGTATCCAAATATCTCCTCTTATCAAAAATGGTATGGGTTGTAAAGGAGATTCAAGATTCAAGGAAAACGAAGAAAAAGAAATAGTTAGTTATGTTGAAATCATGAAAGGTTTAGCCAACAATGCACCCCAAAGAAATTAGCAGCCAAGAGAAGTACTTGGTAGTAATTCTTCTTAACACCAACAATCAAATTCTAATAACAAAATTTCAGACAGTTGTAGAGAACATTTAAGAAATTTGCAAAGGAAATTGTTCCATCGCCAAGATATTTATCCAAGAATCAAAAGACAAAACCTAAAAATTCAATTAAATCCTAGGTACCAAAGCATTTTCAACTGTTATTGTTTCTCTTGTACAAATTTTTGACATAAAGTTATAGATAATATGGATTATCTTGCAAAAAATCAGTCAAGAAATAAAAGAAATGAGTATTATTAGTCACACAAAAGTGGAAGATTTGTAAATCCATAGAAAAATAGTTTCAAAGATAGCAATCCATTTGTACCTGTTTTTGATGATGTAGAATGTTACAAGTGTCACAATTATGGACACATAGTTGTTGAGTGTAGAACAAGTAATTTGGCAACAAATATTCAGATTAAACAAACTCAAGAAGAGAAAAATATATGGAGCAAGAAAAATGATAAGAAGAATGTGGTATTGTGTTATATGCTCACAATCAAGGGAGCCACTAGTATGTGGATAGTAGACGTTCCAGGCACATGACTAGAGATAGGAGGAAGTTCCTATCATTGAATGAAAATAAGACAATTTTTATCTTTAGCAATGATATACTAGGTAATATTAAAGGAAAAGGAATAGTAGGTTTGGACAATGGAAGAGATAAATCTCATAATGTCCTTTTTGTAGAAGTCCTTAAGCATAATATCTTGAATGTGATTCAAATATGTGACCAAGTATATGATGTTACCTTTTGATCGAAAGGTAAAACACAAGAGATGTAATAACAAAGGTGTGATAACCTCAAACAATGTGTACATACTCCAAGATGGAAGAGAAAATTGCTATCACATAAAGCTTAATGAGAACTAGATATGGCATAAGAGACTTGGTCACCTAAATTTTAATCACATTGAAAAACTCTACAATAAAGGATTTGTAAAGGATTTACCAAGGATTAACAGACCATCTGATACAATCTACAAATCTTGTCAAATTAGGAAACAATTATGAGTTCCCTTCAAGAGAAAAAAAAATTCATCTACCATACCACTTCAACTTGCTCATATGGATCTATGTGGACCTGCTAGGAGAAGTTTGAAGCTTTCGAGAAGTTTAAAATTTTTAAAGCCTTAGCTAAAAATCAAAATGGTTACATACTAAAGTGTGCAAGGTTAGATATAGGTAGAGATTTCACTTCAAATGAGTTTAACAAATTTTGGGAAGAACATGGCATAAAGAGATATTTCACCATTGTTGATACCCCATGACAAAATGGTGTAGTTGAAAGACAGAATAATTCAATGGAACAATTGGCAAAGAAATGGATGGATGAAAGAAATATATCAAAAATTTTTTAGGCTGAAGCTATTCATACAACATTACATATGTTAAATAAGGCTCATATTAGACAAAACAATTATAAGACTCCATAAGAGTTGTGGAATGGAAAACCAACTACAATAAATCACTTCAAAGTCTTTGGGAGTAAATGCTACATCAAAATATTGATGATAATATAGGAAAGTTTGATGCAAGAGCTAAGGAATAAATATTTTTATGATATTCCAACAAAATAAAAGGATATAGATGCTATAATAAAAGAATTTTCAAAATAGTTGACTACATTGTTATCAAGGTTGACAAGGAATTACTAGTAAAAATCCAGAAGCTAAGATTTATTAGTCCCTCTAAGCATACAAATAGTGAGGATGAAGAATTCCATGATAAAGAATTAAGAGAGGAAGAAGAGAATAGAAAATAGAATGCTCTCAACCAAAAAATTTGTCAAGGTATGCACAAAGACATCAACAAACAAAACATATCGTTGGTGATAAGGAAGCCATAGTTAAAACTCTAAGAGGATTAATGAAAAATTCCATTCAAGCACATATTGCCATGCTATCTATGATTGATACAAAATATTTTCCTCAATAAGGTCAAGATAGGCATTGGGTAATAGCCATGAATGAGGAACTAGATCAAATTGATAAAAATCAAGCATGAGAATTGGTTTCAAGACTAGTAGATAAAAATTTCATTTGCACTAAATAGGTCTTTTTAAACAAATTGGATGAAATGGGAGAGTTGTTAGAAATAAGGCTAAACTAGTATGCAAAGGCTATGCTAAAGTAATGGGAATATATTTTGAATATAACTTTGCACCTATAGCATGATTGTAAGAAATAAGGATGTTTCTTGCATTTTCATGTCATAAAAATTTCAAAGTATATTACACATATGTAAAATAAACTCTATTGAATGGTGAGATTGAAGAAGAAGTTTACATAGAATAGATTGAAGGTTTTCAACTGTCAAAAAATCCTAAGGAAGTGTGTAGGTTGAAAATTTTTTTATATGGACACAGACAAACGCCTAGGGAATGGTAATGAAGACTTGAAAAGTACCTACCACAACAAGGATTTAAGAGAGGGGTAGTACACAATAATTTGAATGTCAATTCTAAGAATGTTAATTTGTTAATATTGTTGTTTATGTTGACAATATCAATTTTGGAAGTGAGGCAAATTTACTTAGTCAAAAAATTTCAAAAAACATGTAAAATTAATTCCAAAATGTCCATGCTCAAAGAACTCTCAATTTTCTTTGGACTACAAATTACTCAATCAGAAAAAGGCATATTTATCTCCCAAAGTAGACACCTCAAGGAAATGTTGAATAAATTCAGAATGACAGAGTGATCTCTTGTTAGTAACCCTATGGTCGTTGGATGCAAACCCAATAAGGATGATGAGTCACTAGAGGTAAATCAAACAATGCATAGGTCAACAATTGGAAGTCTCTTCTATATAACAACATTTCGACTAGACGTTATGCAAGCTATTGGTGTAGTTGCAAGTTATCAATCTGCACCCAAATAAAGTCATCTCTTAGTTGCCAAGAGAATTTTTAAATATCTAAAAGCTACAATGGATTATGGTATTTGGTATCAAAAATATCAAAAGCTTTCATTAACAACATACAAATATGTTAATTGGGATTGAAGCATAGATAACAAGAAAAGCACAAGTGGTGGTGATTTCTTTCTTGGGAATAAATTAGTGGCTTGGTTCAACAAAAAAAACATCTCTTTCTACATCTGAAGTTGAGTACATAGTACTTGCAACAAGTTTCACTCATATTTTGTGGGTGAAATAAACACTATAGGATTTGAAGGTAACATAAGATAAACCCATTCTTATCATATATAATAATACAACTTTTATCATTACATCAAAAAATCTTGTTCTCCATTCCAAGACCAAGCACATTCCTATCAAGTACCATTTCCTTAGAGGACAGGTAGTCGAGCAGATAGTGAAGTTGGAATATATTCCCACAAAAGAACAAGTTGTTGATATTTTCACCAGCCTCTAGCTAAAGAACCTTTTAAGAATTTAAGGCAGAATATGGGAGTTATGTATCACTCATCTCTTCATTATTTTTCCTTACCAAGGATGGAATTTGTCCAAAAAAGCACAAGGATGGTTGTGGTGATCGAAGACACGACATAAATTCACATTCACAGAGAGTATTTAGATGATTTAATAATTACAAGTTGAGGACGAACAATTCACCATGAAACACAGTAGAAATCATGATTCACATTTGTGATGGTACGTTGGTCATAGTCTTATGAGGGAGAGCTTAAAGATAGGTCCACATGAATCTCATATTAGCCTCACAAAATTTATCAATTAACTGTATAGTTCAGTTGGTAAATAATGAATAATAGATAACACCCATTCACAAGGGGGGTATTGTTGCAGAAAACATGAAATGAGGTATTCATAGGGGGAGATCCCATCCACAGTTGAAAATTGATCCATAAGAAACAATCACTTCATAGTACTAGTTGGACAGTACAACAAAGACATTTGAATAGTGAGCAACAAGTATGGCACTAGATCAACAATGAGTAGTTATTAGAAGAGAAGCCTTTTTTAGGGAGCCTCTTTGCTATTGATTTCAAAAGGGTAGGGAAATATGACATTTATTAGAAACCTGAAAAAGGGAGTAGACCTGAGAGAAATCAAACATTAACTAGTATCCTAAGAAAAAAAAAAGAGTGGAGAGAAAGCATACATTAACTAGAAACCTGAGACAAAGAGAAGACTAGAGATAAAGAAAACATTAACTAGTAGTTTGAGACAATGAGAACACCTTGTATCAACAAATTGTTAGGGGGAGTTCAACCCATTTGCATCAATGATTTTCAATGTCTGGTGGTGTTTCCACCAATGACAAAAAGGGAGATTGTTGGACAATGCATTGTCACTGATGTCAAAGTATGTGTGGAAGATTGAATATATTTTGAGAATTGATATTTTGTGAATGTTATGATGATCAACTAAGAATGCACAATATCTAGTTGGTATATGGCATTCAATCAAATTCCCAGGGATTGAGGAGAAAAGGTGTCACAAATTTTTGAAGGGTTCCAAAGTCTTCTTTAAGTTCTAGCACCTAGTTAACCCACCCAATGATTAGTTTAAGTGTGGATTAGTGTTAATTCGTGGTCTTGGCTATGTCGTAGTTCCCGAGGGCTTGGAGAATTGGTTCTCCCAGGGACTTGTGGATGGGATGGAAATTTTGTCGATAGTTGAAAATAACTACATTGTCTATTAACAACGTGAACCTAATTGATTTATAAAGTGGAAACACAAGAAATGGACCAAGGATGAGAGAATGTGGCAATCTTGAAACATGGCAGTGATCACTTAATGGAAATTCTTGATTGGTTAAAAAATATGACGTGTGACAAACATGTGATTGCTAGATGATGTGGATGATGTGGCACACTGTAAGCAACCCCACGTGATAGGATGACCTCAACATAACGTGGAAATTAGATGATGAGAACGTGATTTAGGAGGGATATGCGGCATAACAGGTGATTTGGATTTGGAGGCTAAGATGTAGGGGCCACGAATAGGAAGAGAAGAGGAGACAAACATACATATTTAACCAAACATTGAATAGAAAATGCAGAGTGAATTTCTCACAACATAAGAAATAAAGATAACCATTTATTAAACAAAGAAATATTTTCCAACTACATTGTGGAGGACAAATCTATCCTTTTGCAAGGTGAGGCCTATATTTTATAGTATTCTTGGTGCCTTATTGAGTTTCATTATTTAACTCCATGGGTAAATACCATGGGTGGATACTGCTTTCCATTCGGATCAACAATTTACGTGGTACTAGCATGGTAGAATGCGTGGGGCATTGTTAAACTACATGGTGAGTTGGCCAATTAAGGCTTAAGACAAAATAATATTGGATTAGCCTCAATCCTCCTCACCATGGCCCCAATATCTTTTGGGAGTATGATTAAAATGAATATACTAGGGGTTTCAGGGGCATGATGAGAAAAATTACCAATATTTGACAGGGAATTATACAACAATGGACAGATTCCCTAGCGGTGCAACCCTGGATGATTTGCAAACATTGGATTAAGTGAAATATATGAACAAACTAGGACTGGAATTTGTAGTCACATCTCTTAGTCACATCATAAGAAGTGAGAGAAACTATTGTGATAGGAGAAACGTAGCATTGCACACTATTTATGTGAAGTCGTTAGCGTGTTGGACCATCTTTCAAGGATCTAATCCACATTCTTGATTATGATTTGAATTCAAGAAGTAATCATCCAGTCAAATAGTTATGGTTGTTGATACAGTCAAAAGGAAAATTTCTATGGGTAATGTTGAAAATGGCACCAAGAAAGGATTGTAATTTAATTTTCCCTTGATTAAATTAGAATAAAATTGTAATTCCACATCACATGAAAAATTGTACGTGTTAAATAATTTAGGATGAATTAGTTGGTTCAGTTAATTCGAGTTGAGGGTTAAAGTAGAAGCATGTAGAGTGTCTCCTAAATTATAGAAGGCCTAGTTAAGTTTATTTTTAGTTGTAATTAATTAACTCAAAGTATCTGAGTTAAATTCAATTAAACTAGTTCTAACTAATGGAGGAACTAGTATGAGGTTAAATAGTGGGGTGTCGCTTCATGTGTTCAATCAGTTAATTGATAATTAACTCATAAATAAATCATGCATGTAAGTTCTGAGAAAGACCCAGTTGATATTGGAGTTCAAGGGGAGTGTAATATCAATTTATAATTATCTGAATTGTACAAGTGGTGCATGCAGTCGGAGGAATACCCCTAATGGATTGTGCAGTATAGATTATGAATTTCCATAATTAATAGGGCCTAATTACCCAAGGAAACAACACAATGAAATAGGGATCCTGGAGGGCAAAAAATTGGTTAAGTATTGAACTAGGCTTGTCTAGGAATCATTGAGACAAATAGAGATAGTGTATAGGTTTCTCAGCTTAGAAAAATAATTGTAATATTCTCATATTATTTTGCTTATGCAATATACAAATAGAGTGGTTTTTAGCTAAGGATTTCCCCAAGAAAATCTTTGTGTTGTGTGATTGAAATTCCTTCTCTTTCATGTTTTTTTATTTCAAGATCTAAATTGATTTCTGAAATTGGTAGAGTAGATTCAAGTATAATTTTTTAGCATATTACAATTATTAGTTGAATCTAGGTGGATTTTCTACATGGTATTAGAGCAGGAATCACTCTAGAAGCGAAGAGTATGAGTTTTTAAGGTGCAGTTGAATTGAATTTGCAGATATACTCTTCAAGGCTAGCAGCAGGATTAGGATGTCTTTCTCTAGATTCATTAGGGGAATTTTGAGGTATAAAATGGGCTTCCTAAGACAAATGTACAACCAAAATAAACTTTATAAGAACCGATAGGATTCAAGATGATGATGTCAACCATGGAGGATGATTCACCATTTTTTGAGTAAACAATTAAAAATAATAAAATAATAAAACTACTTTTTCAACTCGTATTTTCAACTTATCTCCCTAAGTTTTTACTCAAATTTCAAGTGAGAGTATTGGTTGGATGAAAAATTTAATTCCTCATCCAAGGAGTACCCAAGTTGCATACTTTCAATGGACCTTGCTACAGGAAAAATGAGAAATACATGAAAAAACGTGATTGCAATCATGTTTTTCATGTATTTTTCATTTTTCTTGTAGCGAGGTCCATCGAAAGTATGCAACATGGGTACTCCTTGGACAAGTCATCAAACTTTTCATCCAACAAGTGTTTCCGCTTGAAATTTGAGTAAACCCATAGGGAAATAAGTTGAAAATATGAGTTGCAAAAAGTAGTTTCTTCTTTTTTCCCTCTAATATTTGATGAAGTAATCTAATCTTATTTTATAATTTACACTATTATTTTATAATTTCCTTAGTAGGTCCATTTTAGACCTCAAAATTCCCTTAATGTGAGACTCAAATATGCCCTTGAGGGCAATTCAAATTACATAGCTTGGAGAGACAAGATGGAAGTAGTGTTGGAAGAAAGCGGACTTAATGAGTTCATAGACAATGATATTCCTAAACCTATAGTAACAGATGCTCAAGATCTGGTGGCATGGAAGAAGAACGTAGCAAAGGAAAGTACGATTCTGTTGGAAGGTGTTCGAGATCATATTGTCTCGAACCTCCATGGAAAGGAAACTTCATATGCTATGTGGAAGATCTTAACAGATTTGTTTCAGAACAACAACGACCATAGGAAGCTAACACTAAAAAACAAGCTTAGAAAAATCAAGATGGAGAAGGGCAACACAATACCAAAATACTTAACCACGTTCACTCAATGTCGGGATGATCTTGGAAGTGTTGGTGTTACGGTTTCCGAGGATGATCTGGTGAGCCTAGTGTTATAACATCATTCATGTAGGTTTTAACCTTGTACAAAAATTATCTGCAAACAAACTCTTAAAAAAAAAAAAAAATTAGCGAGATCATAAAACATAAAACATATATACAAAGATATTTCCCATGGATTCCAATATCGAGACTTCTAGCTTGATTTTTCATTATATTCCTTTCAATGTTACAATACATATATATACATGCCGATGCATTCATAAACCCCAATCCATTAACCCTAGATTAGAACATAACCATAGTTCCCTTGAACACATTTACAAAATACCATGGGCAGAAAAAATCATCATGCACAAAACCATAGGCAGGTCCTCCCACCTAATATAGGGTTGAAAAAAAATTCCCGTGGCGGTGCCCCAAACCCCCTATAGGGGGTCTATTGTCCCCCCTGCAAACCCCCCGACTACACTCGACACAAGCATAGGGGGACTGGCTAACCCCCGCTTCTCTCCTGTGGCTAGTCATGGAAAGAATATAACACACACCCAACAATTCAGTACTCCTGTAGATCTGATGCTCTTGTATGGAATTCGAAATCCCTTTCCCATGCAGACTTGATCTTATATTAAAAAAAAAAAATTAATTTCGATACGCTACTCTTTCCACAAAAAAGTGCGTACACAGGCAGGTACTGTAATATTGAACCCGTGTATGCTCGAAAATATAAAAAAATAAAATAATATCCTATACGAATTAACAAATTTCAGATGGTATTTATACACCTCATGGATAGGCCTAATCACAACAAGGGAGAGGATATCAACATTATAGCCATTTTGATCCCCATATCAAGTTTGATTTTTCCCTGTGCCTCCTGCACTCCTAGTTTAGAGGAAACCCTAGTTTCCTTGCATAGATGCCCATTCATCCTTATATGGCATCATTTTTCACTTCCTAGAGAGGTGGTATTTGAGGCTTGGGCTGGACGGATCTGGAGGAAGGTCTCATTGGTGTCATGGATTGGATTAGGTTGTACCTTTCCAATACCATTTGTTGTTAATAAATAAATAAGATTTGTTTCGTTTCTGATATATTATGGTCTCATGATTCATGCTTTATATGTTTATATGTAATGATCTAACATATATATTATGTATACACATTGAATTACTTGCTTTTTTTATTTTTTCACTGGGAAAATCCAGTCATATCAACTTGAAGGGATCTACCCGCCGCCCAAACAAGTAGGGCCTAACCCCAAGGGTGTTGAGGATATTTGACCCCGTGACCTCCCAAATGGTAAGGTACTTTAGCAATGGGAACTTGACCAACTAAGCTAACTCTTGGGGCTTCATTGAATTAATTGTTATATGCATGCTTCTCTGAATTGAATTGCATCCCTGCTTGTTTTGGAGGAAGCAAAGGGTTTTTACCCTACGGGATTGATATCAAACGTAAGACCTTTGGGTACTCCTATAAACCTAACTTTAGCAGTTCATGTGTTTGGCATGCTTGTATGAGTGCTTCTTGTTGATAATATTATTTCGTTATGTTGAGGTTTCCAACCCTTACCTTAAGGAAAATTTTTCACCAAAAGAACTGGTGACTCCGCTGAGGAATAACATCAAGTATTTCTTAGAAGGATTTTTTTTTAATTTTTAATTTTAATTTTTTTTTTTTCAATTTTGTTTTTTTTTTCCGTTGATCTGGGTTTTTGTTTGTCATTTCTTTATTTTTCTAGTCTTCTTGATTCATTGGAAATCTATTCAATCATCCTAATCTTTTGGATAAGGTATGAATTTTTTTTTTTCCCTATTTTTCCTTTACACGCGGGTTTTATTGTAGACGAAAGTGTATATACACGGTTTCTTCCAAAGAGTCATGCATATACTCTAGTTTCTTTAGACACAGTCACGTATACACCTGGTTATGTAGTCACACAGTAGCGTACACATCTGAAAAATTGATTTTTTTCATTTCTGGCTTGTGTTGGGGATTTGACCTTGTTGCTTGTGGTTTCTTGAAGTGATTTAAAGTATGGAATGATATTGTTTGTTGCTGTTGTCAGTTTTTCCATCTCTTTTGCAAATTGATTGTGTCGACCAAGGGTTTGTGATTTTTGAAGACTTTTGTAATGAAATTTAGGTTTCAAACCTTCTTTGAGAAGTGTTTGACTATTCTATACTTTTGGGACAGTTGGTTATTATTCAACTTGTTTATAGCCCAGTCTTTGGCTCATTTATGTTTCTTCTTGTTTGTTTAAGAAAGGTATTTTCAATTCTTATATTAGTGAAGGATTCTGGTTCTCTGAAGTCTTTTTGTTTTCCAAGATTTTTTGTATCTTTCAGATCAAATCATTCAAGGTATTTTAGTCTCTCATTCACATTAGTCCTTTCATCTTTATGATCATTTATGACTAGAGGGATTTGAGCCTCTTTTTATTTTTGTTGATCTTGAATTGATGCTTGTTTTTCCTTTCTAAAAATTTTTGGTTTTTAATCCTTAAAAGAAAAAGAAAAAGAAAAAATGGCTTTCTTTTCTTTGGTTTTTGGTATTTTTGGTCTTTTAACAAATGTGTGAATTCTTCTTTTGAGACTAATATTTTCTTTGCTTAAAGGAGTGTTCTTTTCTTTGATATTTGCTACTCTTTTCTTGCCAATTTAGGCTTTTGGATTTTAAAGATCACAGTTTTCTGTTTTGAGCATTTCTTAGAATCTTTCATTTTAACATTCTAGTATGCATTAGGGTAGTTTTCATTTTAGGAATTTTTAGTATTTTTTCTAGATGTTGAATGTGTGAGTGCTTAAAAGGAAAAATAATTTTTTTTTTGTTTTGTTATCTTTCTCATAGAACCCTGTAAAAATCACTTTTCATTGAAGAAAAAGAAGTTGCATTTGCATGTAACCTAGTTTTCTATTTATTTCTTTGCGTCATAACATCATAAGTTGCACTTCCGCTAACTTTGACCTAAATAACAACCAATTAAAATGACCACTTAAATCTAAAATGAACTAGATTTTTATTTTTTTTCATAGATACATCAATTAGTCTAGGGAATTTAGGGCCTTGGAATAGGTGTGTGGAGAGTAAACTCTCCAAGGCCACTCAAAATTGAAAGTGTAAAAGTTTATTAAAGATTGAAAATCCAGTATCATTAGGTTTTTTAGGAAAGCTCCTCTAACACAAGAGTCAAGCATGAGGACATGTGAAGATAAGGAAAGAGAGATACCTCTCTCCTTCTTGTTGGATTGTGGGCCCATGACTGTTCTGCCCAGTCTATGATTACGATTTGATGACCTTAGTTCATATCCTAGGGACCACACAGGTGACTACGAGGGGGAATGTATGTGGTACTTGAGACAAAAATTGCATCACTTTCATAGTACTTCTAGAGGGTTCCCTTGCGAAGCTCGGGTACTTGCACCGAAAAATGCTATTGTCTAGAGGTCAATGTAATTTTTTATAATACCTTCGCGAGTATTCTTTGGCCCTCATCATCCCAAACTATATTCAGAAGTTCCTTATATTCACTTTCGTGTATTTTGGTGTCCAGTCCTAATCACCTGAAGTGGAAATACCTGGAATTTGTTTGCTTGGTTTTATCTTTAGGATATTTTTAGTGAGTTATTTGTGCTCCTAGTTTTCCATAGGTGTTTTGAGTCTTTAAATTTCTCTTAATATGTAAAATTGGTTGATTGACCAATTCATCGGTCTAGAATTCTTTGTGGGATTTCACCTCCAAGTGTTGAGCCTTCACCTAGAAGGTGTAGGAGAAATTATGTTGGTTCTTTTGAACCAGTATTAGCTAACACAACGGAGACATATCCTTCTACAATGGCTCTCATTTCACAGGGTGAACCTAGTCTAGTCCAGAACTTGGATGGAAATGCTCTGGTCCTTTCGAGGGTACTCTTCCAATCAGAAGATGAAATTAAAATTGAATAAGTTCTTGAGTCTCTTGTGACTCCTTCAGAACCTCTTCCTTGTTTTCTTTCTTACGTGTGTACCCTGACTCATAGGTCGAATAGCCCTGTTCACTCTCTTTTTTTTTTCTTTTCTTTTTCCGATGGTAAATGTTAGTAGTGCAAGTGTCGCTACTAATACTACTAGTGTATAAACTCCTCCTACAGTTGTAGGAAGGGGTACCTTTCCTATCTCTATTGTTACACCTAGTACAATAGTTGTTTGCTCTACCTCCATTTCGGGTTAGAGTGGGGGCACCCAAACTTTCACTCCTTTCACCAGTGCTTATCCTTTTGGGATTCCTTCAGTTCCCTCAACCTTTCCTTCTATTTTTTCCACATCTATGACTTCAATTCCTAGTGGTTCAACATCTTTGCAAGGTTTCACTTTTGGAAGTGGACATGTTCCTCCTTCCAATCCATCTTTGAACTTAGGATCAATACCCTTCTCTGGTCAAACTCAAAAAATTAATCCTTTTCAAGGGAACCAAGGATGGGAAAATCCTTCTGTAAGTGGTTTTGGGTCTGGGAATTTTTCCCATCTATCTGGTTAGCAGGGGAGTATGCCCTTCCCTACTATTGGTACCTCATACATTTTTCCTCCTTTTTCTAGTGCATGGAATCCTTGTCAGGGTTCTCCCCTTAATATAATGTTCCGATGGGAGGAAACTTTCCTATGGCTGGTCATCCTACAACAGGGGGATACCCTCTGATTACCTCTGCACCATAAGGTCCTGCAGTAGGGGGTGGATACCCTCCTATTACCTATGGACCACAAGGTTTTCCTTATGGTTCAAGTCCTTCTATGAGTAACCCATGGAAACTTGGTGCCTCTCAAAATCCAGGATACTATTTCTCAAATATCAGGAATTCCACTCTTGGAGGGTGGAATTATCCCATTCCTCTGTGCTTACCATTCCTGGAAACTTTGAATTTTCCAGATCTTTCAAAATTGATGAATGATTTGATCCACTACAACCCGGTTTGGCTTCTAGTCCCCACTAAACTTCCATCTAACATTTTGTAGGGACAACCCTATGCTTTAATTTTTTTTTCTTATAAGAGAATAATACAGCAAACTAGGAATACAACCATAAACATACAACATTGGGAACTCAGAAATATTAATCACTTATATCAAACATCCATGAAATTAACTTCATTACACATACATCTATTTTACATGTTAATTATAGGCATAATGAATTCATATAAAATATAATTATAAATAATGACAAGATTCAATCTTGAATTTGTGCTACTTACACTCCTTTGTTGTCATCTACATCCAAGTGTGAATGTTGACATGATTAATCCGAATGTAGTGACCCATAGGTTGACCTCCTAGCCTACTCCTTGGGAGTTCTCCTTCCCCGCGGACCCCCAAGCTAAAATGGGGTTGTACAATGGTGGAAATGTGCTAGTTGATAGAGGTAAGCACTCCTTGGCTCAAGATTCCCCTCTCTAAATTCCTCCAATTCACCAAACTCAACTATATCTTGTAGCCACTACCGTGACATACTCTCATCCATCCAACAATAGGGTAAAAAAAAAATCCTTTTCCCATGGATTGCCCCTTCTTTTATAGGAGGCTTCATAACTCACATTTGGAATTTCATGCATAATTATTTATTTTTATTAATCCAAAAGTTTGATTATTCACCCACCCATGTTTCACTCTCTCACCAAGGATCTCCAAAATTATTTATATAAATTTAAAATTTAAAATAATAGTTTTCTTCAACCCAACAAGACTTCCTATTTCTTCTCCTAGTTGTCTCTTGAACCCCTTTTCTACACCTTAATTTGTGTTTATTACTGAATTCAATTGGTAATTCTCGGATTTGATCCCCTAACTACTTTCTAATTTAACTCAATTTTCCTCTTAGATTAATATTGTTATGTTGGCTCTTGCCACATGAAGGTTCTCTAAATTTCTATAAAATTCAATTTATTAATCTTATTTTAATTCACCACCCTTTTATCTTAAGGAAGTTTAACTATTTTAGGATTAAAATTTCTACTTAACTCTATGCCCCTCTTTCCCCTTTTACCTAATTAGGTTTCTAATGTACATTATCTACCTAATATTTTCCAACATGGTAAGGGTAGAGTTCTATGATTTCTTATGTCATTTCCTAGAAGATTTACTATTAATAAAAGTGTAGAGTTCTCAATGTAAAATATTTTATCTCTTCCTATTATATCCTTACCCAAAGATTTATTCTTGATTTAATTATCTTAGTTCTAATGTCATTTACCACTTGATCTGAATTTGTAGGGTTTTCATATCTTGAGTATATTTATTAATTATTTTTAATAATTCCAAGGGTGCCAAGTTGGTTGTGCCCTTTAAGAACTTCCCTTGAAGTTCCAAGGGTTCCATGCCACTTTCCCTTCAAGCATCTAATGGCTACGAGGGGAAATTATAGGTGCAAAGAAAAATATTTCTATCATCTCGTATGTCACATGCTATAATGAGAATAATGGTGTTGTGGATCAAGTAATCTTAATTAATGCGCGCCCCTAGAAAAATCCTCGTGATCGACCCAAATTTGGGACCTGCCCTCATGACATCGTGATCTTCAAGGCGAAGGTGTTTTGACCTTTCCAGCCAAAGTCACGACGGGAGTGCTAGTGGGTGAGATCAGGGACATTTTCCCACCCCTCCCAAGTTGTTCCATCCACTTGTACAACCCCATCACCCATATGTGAGTCATTCGACCAAGAAATTAACGTATTCCTGCAACCACTGACATATCATCAGAGTATATATATAGATAGTTTCACTGGACTTAGAATTTCAAAGAAAAATATTAATTTCCATCAAAACAGATGTCGTCAACTCATAATATGTGATTTCCTCTCATGGTTTCCTATCATACTCAACAATCATCAGTAACAAACCTTCTCAGTGTTATTCATTATCATAATAACATCATCAACATGACCTAGTCATTCACATCGTTGTGTTGGAAATACTGAGAGGGGGGATGAATCGATATTTCTTATCAATTATAACTTTTAAATATTTTTAGAGCATTAGTTAATCTTCAATTATTCTTGATGTTCATCCAGTAAAAACAGTAAAAAATTGAACACAATAGGCACATGAATTATAGGTGGAACACCCCCTCCGGGTCAAAAACCACAAAACACTTTTCTAATAAATTCTTTAATCTTTAGCCCCAACTGAAATGAAAGGTAAAACTTCCTAGAATTCTATAAAATCATTCTTCTCTAGTTCCCACTAGAAGGTCGCCCCACTGCCCTGGTTTCTTCAATAGTCAACTAAATGGACGCCCCGACCTCCTAGACCAACCTACCACCCTAAAGTGTTCTTAGGTTCCAATCTGTAGGTGACTTCATGCACCAATCTAGCACCTCCCTACCAACCTATAATGATAAGAAATAAGACAAGAGTGTGTGATCCCATACAAAGGACAATGATACATGATACAATATGATTCACAATGATTTTCTTGAACTAGAACGATCACCTAATCACACTATGACCTACAACCAAACCATAACATTATCCACCAATGACACTTATACCTCCCAACAATTCCTCTCCAACTCTAGGCAGATTGACTCTTTTACAATAATGTCTCTTTTACAATTTTACAATGATGATTTTTACAATACTGACTTTTGATATGACCTGATACTTGACTTGACACTGCTTCTTTGAACACTAGTAGTTGCTGAAGTATTGTTCTGATTGCTTCAAGTAATGGTACTTGGGCATTGCATTTTCCTTCTAGTACGTGTCTGATTTTTCCTATTGTGTCCTCCTTACTGCACATACATTAATGAACAAGACCCAAACCAATATACAAAAAAAATACTTACACTATAATGCAAACCATATGTCAGATAAATATTAAAAATTCAAATGTAAATATGTTCAACATTTATGAACAAAACCCAACCAAACATGAATAAAAAATACTTACACTATCCTGCAAAAACACATGTCAGAGATGATATTCAAATTAAAATTTAAACACTAAGCATACATACCTTCTTGTAGTAGACTTACCCTTAACTGTTGATGTGTTTTCCTTACTGCAGTGATCCTTGAATTCATATTTTTTCTTTCCTTCTAGAAGCTCGATATTGAATCTGTTGTATCTATGTAATTTTAGATCTCCAAGATCTGATATTGCGCCCTGTGGTATCCCTTTGAATCTTCTTTCCAACCCCTTAGGTCTGTTCAATATTTGATTCTTCAAGAAATAGTTATGCCCAATCTCCTATGATGACCTGATTATAGACTGGTTCAGTAGATCGAACTTGTACGAAGTGCCACGTGTCACTCTTTCAACCTTAAGTCTTGAAAACAATATCCAACAAACTACAATATATCCTCTTTATGTCACTTTTTATGAAATTTGAATCCAATGCTCAGAGAGAAAGTTATGACAATTTTCCCAAGGTCACATGTTTGACATGAAATTCGGGAGCTTGTAAAAACCCTAACTTCCTCAGATCATATTTCTGAAAATATAGCGAACCAATATTTAAAATTTGGTCACGTCCTTCATCAAGATTTAGGCTCAAATGTGTTTTCTTTTTCAGCATCTGAAGCTTTTCAGGAAAAAAAGTTATAGTGATAATTCCATGATGACCTGTTTTTAAATAGCAAAATCCTTTCATCAAGAGGATATGAGGGTCACAATTTATATAAATGCTTAGGTTGAGAGGGTCTTCAACAAGTGAACGTTGGAGATATTTGAGGAGTTTAAAAAATTATTATTATTGACTATTCAATGACCAAAACCAATGATTAGTTCCATGCCACAACCCCGTGGGGTTCGGTGGTGCATTGTCCTTGTAGTATGTGTCTGAGTTGTCCTATTGTGTCCTCCTTCCTACACATGCATTAATGAACAAGACCCAAACCAATATACAAACAAAATACTTACACTTTTCTGCAAACCATATGTTAGAGAAATATTCAAAATTCAAATGTAAATACGTTCAACATTTATGAACAAAACCCAATCAAACATACATACAAAATACTTACATTGTCCTGCAAAAAAACATGTCAGAGATGATATTCAAATTAAAATTCAAACAGTAATCATACATACCTTTTTGTAGCAGACTTACCCTTAACTGTTGATGTGTTTTCCTTATTGTAGTGATCCTTGAATTCATATTTTTTCTTGCCTTCTAGAAGCTCGATATTGAATCTGCTGTATCTATGTAATTTTGGATCTCCAAGGTTTGAAATTGCGCCCTGTGGTAGCCCTCTGAGTCCTCTTTCCAACCCGAAAGGTCTGATCAATATTGGATTATTTAAGAAATATTTATGCTTAATATCCTACGATGACTTAATTATATACTGGTTCAGTAGATTGAACTTGTACCAATTTCCATGTGTCACTGTTTCAACCTTCAATCCTAAAAATGATATCCACCAAACTACAGTCTGTCCTCTTTTTGTTAATTTTTACGAAATTTGAATCCAATGCTCAGAGAGAAATTTATGACGATTTTCCCATGGTCACCTTTTTGACATGAAATTGAGGAGCCTCCAAAAACCATAAATTCCTTAGATCATATCTCCAAAAATATAACAAACCAATATCTGAAATTCGGTCATGCGATTCATTAGTATTTCGGCTGAAATGGGTTTTTTTTCTAGAATTTGAAGCTTTGCAGAAAATGTTTTATAGCGATAATTCCACGATGACCTGTTTTAAGTAGCGAAATCCTTGCATCAGGAGGATATGAGGGTCATAATTTATATAAATGCTTAGGTTGAGAGGGTCTTCAACAAGCGAACACTGGAGGGATTTTAGGATTTTATAAAATTATTAATTATTGACTATTCAATGACCAAAACCAATGATTAGTGTCATGCCACAACCCCGTGGGGTTTTAGCTCACTAACTGGGGTTACTAACTTCAAACATGAATATCTCTTAAATTGTGAAGAATTATGTGGCGTGCCATATATCGACGGAAAAATATTGACAAATAGAAACCATCCAAAATATCCTTGACTAAGAATAGAGTAATTTTTCAAGTCAAAATTCCCATGCAAGATCGGGGTAGCCCACAGGTCTTTGCTGGGTTAGCGTCAGCCATTTATTTTGTTCAACATCATTTGTTCATTGTGGCAGAATTAATACTGGCTCTTTGGGGATGCATCCATAATGTTGTCATCCTTTTAAGACAGAGTATATGTATGTCAATTATCATCTTAGCTGTCAGTAGAAAACATGCCTCATCAAAGAGTTGCGTCACTGTAATATAAATGAGAGATACATATATTTAAACATATAATATATAATATAATAGAGGGCATGTACATATTATCATATAATAAATGGTACATATATGATAACGGTATCAATAGAGAACATACATAACCATTAATAATATCATCATCATAGTATCAATAAAGAACATACATAACCATCATATCCAATAATAATAGAGTCATGTGTCTGAATCCTCACCTTGAGGTCCTCAAAGAATAAAGTGCGGGAATTATGGCTAAATAATGTTAAAATTCATCACTGTTAGCCAACTAGATTAGGAAAATACATACACCCATTGTTAATAATAGACTTCGTCTCGAAGTCCTTGGAATAGATAAGGAAAACGGTAATGCATCTCCTCAATGTCCTCCCAAGTGGTTGAACTAGGACTATAATTGTCCCAATGGAACTTAACCTAGTCCAATAATTGTTGTTTAAGCTGCAAAGTTCGATGGTTGTAATATTCCTAAATTAGCATGCAGCTAATTGGAATATTAATTTTTCTCTTAACCTATATTTAGATGAATAAATGGGTAGAAAGGCCCATAAATATTTTTAGTAGAAATAAAATCCCTCTTAATTTGAAAAGGGATCATATTCATAGTTGGATAAAACACCCTCATGTGTGAACAAGGGCTAATGCATGAACAAAAGGTCAAGTTTGACCAAGTCAACAGAGATGGAATGGAGGGAGTGAATCATCAATAGAGACAGCTAGTATGAATGTGGATTAGTTTATATATCTATATAAAAGCTGGATTGAATACCATTATGTGTGAAAAGGGCTACAGCAGGTTGAAGAGGTCAAGTTTGACAAAACCAAACAACGTTGTTATGGAGGAGTGGCATTAATGATGGGACAACACAGTTTTGGAGGGAGATTGATTGTGTGATGGTGGAAACCCTAATGAGTGGGACCCAAGGTGAGAAGGCTCAAATTTTTTATAAGGAAGAAGATGGCAGCCATATGGGGTTAGATTATGAATTATATTTTGATATTTATGTTTATACTTTTGCTCTCTTCAGTTGTTTAGCTAATATTGTTGGTGTTGTTTAGCACAAGGTATTCCTATTTAGGAATTCCATCTCTTTCCTTGAGAGGCCTCTTAGGAGAGTCATGATCTATCATTCCACATATCCGACATTCTGGCCAAGCTTCAGTCTTCAGCTACAGTGCAGTTTCTGCAGAATATTGTGTTGTGTTGTAGGGTGTTGCAGTGGAGGGTTGAGAAACCCACTTTCTGAGCTATTTTTTCATAGGAGTAAGGATTCATTCTCTTGGGAGATCAGTTTGGAGGATTCTTAAGCACATTTCAGATCTTTGGCATGAGGCCAATATATTCCCATCACTTACAACATAATTTCAGTCTGGAATTGCATTATTTTGGAGGGCAGATTCAGTGAGGGATCTTGTGGCTCTTTTAGAGTGTTTTCCTGTGATTGAAGGGTTCAAATTTTCATTGGAGGAGACCTTTGATTAGATCTGCATCAGATCTATATTATTTCAGCCTCCTATATTCATGTGCTTCATTTTTCAGTGAATCTTCATTCCTTGGGCTGTATATCACCATTTTTATTGGGTGTATTTCCAGAAACCATTCACGGGTTCTCTTGGAATGGTGTAAAAGAGACTAGATCTTAGTTTTTTAGCATTATTGATTAATATAATATCATATCTATTTGTCTCCATAATTTTTTAGTATAAACCCTCATTAGATTGCACTATCACTTGTTGCATGAGATAACAAATACACCATTGGGTAGATCAATAACTTTGTCATTGAGCAGTAGTGATGAGTTGGGGGCCCAGTTATTAGTAGAGCATTCTGATTACCATTACACTTTTGTGACATTGGATGAACAGATGATCAATGAGAGACACTTTTTGTTTCATCATTGTGATGGATCTATTGGGATGAGCATTGTACAAGCCTATGAGGAGGTTTTTCCTTCAACATACTTGGATCCTTATGGATTCAATATGGTCATTGGTGTGGGGTATTTTCTAGGAGATCTCCAAGAGGTTTCATTTCAACATCCCATGAAATGGAAAGGTAGAAATTTGATGTGGGAGGATGGTATTCTCCATTGGAGGAGTACCAAGATGGAGCATGGTGGGAAACACCCACATTTGGATGAATGAGGGTGGATGGTGAGAAAGAGGTTGGTGAGCCACTTGCATATTTATGACACAAGGAAGTAGGAGGCATGGTTGTGTTGCCTACTCTGAGAGTTTTGCATTCATGTGACATATCCTTCTCCAAAGGGGTATGATGGTGGAGGAAACTTGGGTATGTGACAATGCATCATATGGCGACGAGGAGTTTGGGTGCATTGTGTTGATATGAAATTCTTCATGTCAATCATATATCTTCACCACATGATTTTTATGATGGAGGTGTGAGGGCAGTAAGAGTTATTGTTGCTTTGGAAATTCTCTTGGGAGAGTATGGACAAATTTTTCCTATACTTGGCATCATATTTTAGGAGAAAGGGATGGCACAATCAAAGTGCAAAAACCCTACCCTTCAACATTTGGAGGATAGGAGGTACTTCATATGGGAGGAAGATTGCCACACATATGCTTGACATGATTGTGTATGACTTTGGAATATGGCATGTCAAAGGAGTAAGTCATGGAGTGATAAGAGCCTTATCACTAAGGAAAACTAACACTATCACTTGTAATATCCCGAAAGGGAAATGAAATGACAATACAAGCATACAACAATATAGAAAATGTTGGAAATAGAACATGAAGCAAATACACATAAAAATGCCGGGAATGCTAAGCCATTTTATTAATCTGAGAATATAATGAAATACAATGGATAATCAGAATGATAGCACCTATTCTTGCTCAAGGCAAGTGAAGAACTCTCTCAGAAGAATAGGAAATGGCTGCTACAAGAAACTGCGTCCCAGCTGCTGGGAAACTGCCGTAAACTGCTGCTGCTGGAATGGACTGCAAACTAGGAGTTGATCCCCTTGCCAGAATGAGCTGAAAATATGTAGACCACTTGAACTCACCACCCCGGATAGAACCCAGAAACCATATCGAAAATGGACAGCCTCCGAAAATCACCAAGAAGACCCTCCTCAAGGAATTACGCTGCCCAGGAAGCCTCAGCGCAGATGCCAAAAGATATAAGCTAAAACGGAGCCACAAACTCCTCAAGAAACCGCCTGCGGGCAATACTGACCCTCTCCTCTGAATACCAACTGAAACTCCTGCAGAAAATCCCCGTAACATAACACCTCCAACTAGAACTGCGTCCTCTCTCCCAGGCACTGCGCAGTCACCAATAGAAGCCCAGCTCCTCCGCCAAACAACAACCAAATCTCCCGCAAAAGACTAAAGAAACAACCTTACCCGAGCAGGCACTCGAAGTCCCCTGGGGCTAAGGGCGAGATCTCCGACTGGAGACACTCAACGCACTAAACAGTGTTGCAGACAAGCTAAACAGCCAGCGTGCTCAAGAAGACAAAAGTCTAGCTCAATATCATCAATAACAAGAATGCCAAATGAGATGGCTCTCCCTCCTTTTATAACGCTGGCCCTCCTCAAAAACCCTAACGTGGTCCCTCTCTCTCCCACGTGCTCCTCATAAGACTGCGCAGAAGCTCCTAGAGGCTACGTGGGCCTCCCCTCATATGTGGTGTGGACCCCCAAGGCTCCCCCTTAAGTTATAACGTTGCATCTACTAGGGAAACACTTTATTTTGTTTAAGTGAGTTAGACCCCTTTTCTCACTTTTAATTATTAATAAACTATAGTTGGCAAAACTATACAAAAATCAAATATTCCAATTAGCGGTGCTAATTAGGAATATTACAGTCTCCCCCGGCAGAATGTTGCTTGTCCTCAAGCAACTGAAGTGATGGATGCTGCAAAATCTTCTCATTCTCCCATGTGGCATCCTCATCCGGCAAATTCTTCCACCTCACCAAGAATTCCCGGACCGTCCTGCTTCGCAGCTGCCTCTCCCTGGTATCAATAATAGCCTCTGGCTGCAACACCAAATGCCCCTCATCATCCGTGGGTGGTAGCTCATCCGTGACTGTCACCTGCTGTCCCAACGCCTTTTTCAGGCATGATACGTGAAAAATGTTATGAATCTTGCTGCCTTGGGGCAGCTCTAACTCATATGCGACCTCCCCAATCCTGCGTATCACCATGTACGGCCCATAAAAGCGGGGCTTGAGCTTTTCGGCTCCCTTCTGCTTAAGTGTCGACTGTCGGTATGGCTGTAATCGTAGGTAGACCAAGTCTCCTACCTCAAAATGTCTCTCCACCCGACCTCTATCAGCATACAGCTTCTGCTGATTCTGTGTTGTGGCCATGTTATCCTTGAGAGCTCGAAGGATATCCTGGCTCTCTTGGATCCAAATCTTGGCTCTCGGAGCCTTGCTAGCACCAAACATCACGTCTGCAAAAGACAAAGGATGATACCCATACAAAGCATAGAATGGTGACATACCAATAGACATGTGATGCGTCGTGTTGTAGCAATACTCTCCCAGATGCAGCCACTTCAGCCATGCTCGCTGCTGCCCACTGACATAGTTACGCAAGTAGCCTTCCAGCCACTTGTTAACTATCTCTGTCTGTCCATCCGTCTGTGGGTGATAACTAGTGCTCGGTGTCAACTCAGTCCCCACTAGCCGGAAAAGCTCCTGCCAGAATCTGCCCATGAAGCGGCTGTCCCTGTCACTGATAATGGTCTTAGGTAGACCATGCAATCTGAAAATATCCCTGAAGAACAGCTCTGCCACCTGTGCTGCTGTGTAGTGCGCGGATACGGCGAAAAAGTGCGCATACTTTGTCAGTCGGTCAATGACAACAAAGATGCAGTCCTTGCCCTGCACCATGGGCAACCCTGTGATGAAGTCCATCGATATGCTCTCCCATTTCCCCTCTGGAATGGGAAGAGGCTGCAACAACCCTGCGGGATGGCTCATCTCTCCCTTGTTCCTCTGACAAATATCGCACTCCCTGATATACTGGAGTACGTCCTCCTTGAGGCCCTTCCATGAGAACCTCTCCCTGATGGCCCTGTAGGTCTTGGTGAACCCCTGATGGCCCGCCAATGGAGAATCGTGTGAAGCATGGAGTATCTTCTTCTTAAGCTGAGATCCCTCAGTCAAGAAGATCCTGTCCCTGTAATAGATAATCTCGTCAACCACCGTGTACCTGTCATCTGCTACCTGCCCATCCAACACCTCACATGCAAACTTGTCCTTGGAGTACTCCACCAACAGTCGAGCCCTCCAATCAGCGTCCAAGCTCATAAGAGATAACGTGGCTGGTCTACGTGAAAGGGCATCTGCTACCACGTTATTCTTGCCTTTGACGTACTCAATGTCAAAGTCATAGGCTTGGATCTTACTGATCCACTTCTGCTGCCTCTCCTGCAACTGCTTCTACTCCAGAAAGTACCTGAGGCTGTTGTGATCTAATCTCACCCTGAATCTGCTGCCCACTAAATACTGCCGATACTTGACCAATGCATGCATGATGGCCAGCATCTCCTTGTCGTATATGGGATACAACCTCTCATGCGGAAGGAGTTTCCGGCTCTCAAAAGCTATAGGATGACCACCCTGCATCAATACTGCGCCAATCCCCTCTCCTGACGCATCGCACTCCAAAACAAACGGCTGCGTGAAATCTGGCAATGCAAGCACGGGGAAACTACTCATCACCTCCTTGAGCCTATCAAAATCTCGCTGTGCTGTGTCCGACCAACTGAATGCCCCCTTCCTCGTCAAATCTGTGAGGGGTGCAGCAAGCTGTGAGAAACCTTTGACGAACTTCCTGTAGTAAGTGCAAATGCCAATAAATCCCCGAAGCTCAGTCACGTTCCTCGGCTCTAGCCAATCTCTGATGGCCCTGATCTTCTCCTCGTGGACTCTCACCCCGTCCACTCCTATGATATGCCCCAAGTACAGCATCTCTGTCAATCCAAACTCACATTTGGAGAGCTTGGCATAGAACTGCTGCTCCTCCAAGATGCGCAACACTGTCTCAATATGTTAGAGATGCTCCTCCCACGTCCTGCTATAGATGAGTATGTCATCGAAGAAGACCAGCACAAACTTCCTCAGATGACCCCTGAAGATATGGTTCATGCACCACTGAAAGGTAGCGGGTGCATTGGTCAGCCCAAAAGGCATAACCAGAAACTCGAAGTGCCCATAATGACACCTGAAGGCGGTCTTGGGAATGTCTTGTTCCCTCACGCGAATCTGATGGTACCGAGATCTCAAATCAATCTTTGAGAAGAAGCGTGCTCCCCTCAACTCATCCATCAACTCATCGATCCTGGGAATGGGGTACTTATTCTTCAGAGTCCTCTTGTTCAGAGCCCTGTAATCAATGCACATCCGCAATGTGCCGTCCTTCTTCTTCACCAACACCACAGAAGAAGCAAAAGGACTCGTGCTCGGCCGAATGTGCCCAAGGGCCAACAACTCCTGAATAGCTCGCTCAATCTCATCTCGATAGGCCTTGGGATGCCTATAAGGTGTGGTGATCACTGCCTGTATACCCTGCTCCAGCTCAATGGTATGCTCAAACCCCCGATCTGGTGGCTGCCCTGGCGGAATATCCCCGAATACTATGGCATACCTGTCAAGGATAGTCTGTACCTCTGGATGCACTGCCTGTCCTGTAGTCGCTGCCTCCGATGCCCGCAGCTCTACTGCCCACTCTATGTCTCCCTTACGGAAGGTTGCCTCCATCCTATGTGCCGACACAGTCTGAGGCGGGTATGTGTGTTGTCCTCATATCTTCTCATGCCTCCCTATCTTGGGATCATCCCACTCCATCTCTAGGGCCTTCCAATCTGTCGTGACCTTCCCTAGAGTAATAAGCCACTGAACACCCAGTATCATGTTGGTGTCCGGAATATCGACCACAAAAAAATGATCTGTCAATGTATAGGTGCCCATCGTCACTGACAACTCGGGAACATATCGAGCACACACCATGGTCTGATCTCCTGGGACCAAAACCAAAAATCCATCAAAACTCTCAGTCTGTATACCTCTCCGCTCAACCATCTGTGCATCGATGAAATTGTGGGTTGCCCCACTGTCGACCAAGACTGAGACTCGCTGGCCACGCACTGTCCCTCGTACGCGCAGCGTCAAGTACTTGGGAACTCCCCACAATGCTGCTAGAGCTCCTCCAGTAGGTGCAAATGACGCACCACCTGCTGGTGGTGGTGGAGGTGGTAAGGTACCCTGCACTGCACAACTATCTCCTGCCTCCACATCATCCTCCTCATCATCTTCCCCGCTGCTCTCGGAGAAGACCTCAATGAAATGTGCTTTCCCTGCAGCACATCTATGTTCCGGTGCCCATGGCTCCTGGCAAGTGAAGCACAACCGCTTCTTCTTCAGCTCCCTCCAGGCCTCATCATCATCCTGTACTCGTCCAGGATTCCCCTTGGGAGGCGGAATCCTCGTGTCCTTCCCCTTAGGCTGGAAAGCCTGTCTCTGGGGGTAAGGTGTCCGAGTCCTGGGTAAGACATCCTGTAAATCTCGGGTCCTGCTGATGGCGTCCTGAAGTGTAGCTGGTCTAGTCGACCTGACTACGCCACAAAGTGGCTCTGCTAACCCATCCACAAACATGTAGACCATCCGAGCTGCGGATAGATCTGGCACCATCACTGAAACCCTCAAGAAATCTGAAATGTAAGTCTCTGGGCTCCCAGTCTGCTTGAGCTTCGTCAGCTCAACGAAGTGCTGCTCCGGATCCCTCCTGTCAAAACACCCTATCACCCTTCGGGTAAACTCGGCATATGTCCCCACTGTAGAATGCCGGAGTGTAGTCATCCCATGAAACCACCAGTCCTGGGCCTCACCATCCAGATGTAATGTTGCCACCTTAATGGCCTCTGACTGCGACATCTGATTAAGCTGGAAATAGATGTCCAAATTTTCTACCCAAGACTTTGCCGAACTGTTTGATGAGCCATCAAACGTGGGCAAATGAAATCTGCTAGCTGCGCGGTGGTCATCATGATGATGCTGGTGCCCTTTGTGATGATCACGGGGTCTACCATCACGCTGGAGCTGAACATAATCTCTGAATGACATAAGATCTCTGATCCCCGGCCCGTGTGCCAGGTACTCTGCAATGTAGGCATCCATCTGGCCAGGCTCAGGCTCTGGCTCCCGCTATGCTCCTGCCCCTGTGTCCTCTGCTAGGAATGTGGGCATAGTGGATCGCGTGGGTGCATGCGATGCCATAATGGGGATAGCATCACGCTCTGGCATATGGTGGGATGTGCCCGATCCCTCATCGATCTGAAAACCCCTTGGGGTTTCCCGCTGCTTAACCTCTAACATCGTGAGTCTCTGTCCCACCGTCTCCATCTGCCTCGACACATCCTGCATGTGTTGGAGGAGCGCATCTCTAAATCTCCTCGCATCCTCCTCATCTGCCATAGGACCCTGCTGCTCTGCGTCCACCACAGGCTGCTCCTGCTCTGTATCTGTCACAGGCTACTCCTGATCAGTATCTGTCACAGGCTGCTCCTGATCTATGTATAACTCTGGCTGCTCCTGATCTGTGTCCAACACTTGAACACGGTCCCCCTCGCCGTAGGTGTTCTCCAACCTACGCTCAACATCTCTGTATCTCTTACCCCTGTAACAGATGTGGGGTCTATCCCTCGGCCTCATAGACTGCTAGCTCCACAGGCTGAGCCAGATTTATGCTCTGATACCACTGTAATATCCCAAAAGGGAAATAGACAACAATACAAGCATACAACAATATACAAAATGCCGGAAATAGAACATAAAGCAAATACACATAAAAATGTCAGGAATGCTAAGCCATTTTATTAATCTGAGAATATAATGAAATACAATGGATAATCAGAATGATAGCACCTATTCTTGCTCGAGGCAAGTGAAGAACTCTCTCAGAAGAATAGGAAATGGCTGCTACAAGAATCTGCGTCCCAGCTGCTGGGAAACTGCCGTAAAACTGCTGCTACTGGAATGGACTGGAAACTAGGGGCTGATCCCCTTGCCGGAATGAGCTGAAAATCTGCAGACCACCTGAACTCACCACCCCGGATAGAACCCATAAACCATATCGAAAATGTGCAGCCTCCGAAAATCACCAAGAGAACCCTCCTCAAGGAATTACGCTGCCCAAGAAGGCTCAGCGCAGATGCCAAAAGATATAAGCTGAAACAGAGCCACAAACTCCTCAAGAAACCTCCTGCCGGCAATACTGACCCTCTCCTCTAAATACCAACTGACTCACATAAAATCCCAATGTGAAATATCCAACTAGAGCGCGTCTTCTCTCCGGAAATTTGCCGGAGTCACAAAAACCCGACTCTCGCGAACAACAACCAAATCTCCCACAAAATACTGAAGAAACAACCTTGCCCGAGCAGGCACTCGAAGTCCCCCGAGGCTAAGGGCGAGATCTCCGACCAGAGACACTCAACGCACTAAACAGTGCTGCAGACAAGCTAAACAGCCAGCGTGCTCAAGAAGACAAAAGTCTAGCTCAATATCATCAATAACAAGAATGCCAAATGAGATGGCTCTCCCTCCTTTTATAACGTTGGCCCCCCTCAAAAACCCTAACGTGGTCCCTCTCTCTCCCACGTGCTCCTCATAAGACTGCGTAGAAGCTCCTAGAGGCTACGTGGGCCTCCTCTCATATGTGGTGTGGACCCCCAAGGCTCCCCCTTAAGTTATAACATTGCATCTACTAGGGAAACACTTTATTTTGTTTAAGTGAGTTAGACCCCTTTTCTCACTTTTATTTATTAATAAACTATAGTTGGCAAAACTATACAAAAATCAAATATTCCAATTAGCGGTGCTAATTAGGAATATTACAACTTGGGAGTATGTTTCTATTGATGGAGTTTTCCAGGGGAAGTATGCATCCCTTCATTTTGCAAACTTTTATGAGGATATTCTCATGGGAGAACTCATCCATGGACCTCACTTTCAACCTACTCACTATGCATGGTAAGAAATTTATTTTTGTACTTATTGATCATTTCATTGAGTATTTGCATTATCTCACCATCTATGTACATTGCATTCCTCCACAAGAGGGCAAGATTATTTTTGGGTTTCATGGTCATTCTAGGACCAACACTTATGATGGAGATAATCCTTATCTACATGAATTTGGGAAAGTTTGTTGTTATTATTATCATGCTTAGCTGATATATAATGCTATTTACTACCTCATGGTATATGAGAAAACATGCACAACTAGAAACTTGTTGGAGGACAAATTTCCACATGATGTTCTAAAACAACAGTTGGAAAGACTGCGTTGTATCCACTGGAAAAACCATTGGGACTATCCAAACTCGCACATAACCTTCAGAAAATTTCTGATTTGGATACCATATGGTGATGATGTACCTTTCTCTTTGAATGGGATGGATTGGGCCAACATGATTCATGATTCTATGGAGAGGATCCTTGAAGATCCAATCTTCTTCTTTCCACTTGAGGGAAACATTATGGCAGCCCAAGATCAGAAACTACTCTGCACTTATCATAAGTGGAGGGAGAGACAGTGTGGGGTAGGCTATTTTTTCTACCATGTTCAGTTATTCAGCCCACCTACATTGCATGAGACAAAGGAGGAGGAGATTTTTCATGAGTTCCCATTTTGGAGGGTGGCTCATTTTGTATGGATGATATCTTGGGGATGGGAGATTCACATAGGAATGATGGATCCAAATGTATATCAGATCTCATGCCTCAAGAAGGCCTCTAGACATCACATTGTTGCCTCCATGGGTGTTTTAATTCTACATGATGATAGCTATTTGGGATGGTCACCAAAAGCTAACCTTCATACTTGGGAGGGGCAACTTGGAGATGTGTTGATGAGACACCATCTTGTTCTTTGGAGGAATTAATCATATGAGGATGCTACAGGAGGAGGAGAGGAGGCTCTTCAATTATATCCTTGCAGTTTCTTGAGGACAAGCAACATTTGGGAGGGGAGGACTATAATATTCCTAAATTAGCATGCAGCTAATTGGAATATTAATTTTTCTCTTAACCTATATTTAGATGAATAAATGGGTAGGGAGGCCCATAAATATTTTTAGCAGCAATAAAATCCCTCTTAATGTGAAAAGGTATCATATTCATAGCTGGATAAAACACCCTCATGTGTGAACAAGGGCTAATGCATGAACACAAGGTCAAGTTTGACCAAGTCAATAGAGATGGAATGGAGGGAGTGAATCATCAATAGAGACAACCAGTATGAATGTGGATTAGTTTAGATAGCTATATAAAAGATGGATTGAAGAACCTTAGGTGTGAAAAGGGTTGGAGCAGGTTGAAGAGGTCAAGTTTGACCAAATCAAACATCATTGTTATGGAGGAGTGGCATTAATGATGGGACAACGCAGTTTTGGAGGGAGATTGATTGTGTGATGGTGGAAACCCTAATGAGTGGGACCTAAGGTGAGAAGGCTCACATTTTTTATAAGGAAGAGGATGGAAACCATATGGGGTTAGCTTATGAATTATATTTTTATATTTATGTTTAGAATTTTGCTCTCTTCAGTTGTTTAGCTAAGATTGTTGGTGCTGTTTAGCACAAGGTATTCCTGTTTAGGAATTCCATCTCTTTCCTTGAGAGGCCTCTGGGGAGAGTCCTGATCTATCATTCCACATATCCAGAATTTTTGCCAAGCTTCAGTTTTCATCTACAGCTCATTTTCTGTAGAATATTGTGTTGCATTTCAGGGTGTTGCAGTGGAGGGTTGAGAAACCCACTTTCTGAGCTATTTTTTCATAGGAGGAAGGATTCCTTCTCTTAGGAGATCATTTTGGAGAGTTCTTGAGCACATTTTAGATCTTTGGCATGAGGCCAATCTATTCCCATCACTTACAACAAAATTTCAGTCTGGAATTGCGTTATTTTGGAGGGTAGCTTCGGTGAGGGATCTTGTGGCTCTTTTAGAGTGTTTTCCTGTGATTGAAGGGTTCAACTTTTCATTTGAGGAGACCTTTGAGTAGATCTGCATCAGATATATATTATTTCAGCCTCCTATCTTCATGTGCTTTAGTTTGCAATGACTCTTCAGTCCTTGGGCTGTAGATCACCATTTGTATTGGGTGTATTTCCAGAAACCCTTCCCGGGTTCTCTTGGAATGGTGTAAAAGAGACTAGATCTCAGTTTTTGAGAATTATTGATTAATATAATATCAGATCTATTTGTCTCTATAATTTTTTAGTATAAACCCTCATTAGACTGCGTTGTCACTTGTTGCAGTATTTTTTGGGTTGCATTGTTTTTGGGCTAATCTGGGTGTGGGAGACTTGTTTAACTCATCTATCTTGATTTGTTTCTGATCTCCTTTTGGATTTGGGTCCTATAATGAATAAAATAAGGGATCCATGAGTTGTTATGAGTTGTTATAGCATAAATTTATGAAAATGAATTTTCTATGCATAAATTGCTGATTTTCCCATTTGGGAATATTACAATGGTCCAGTATGCGAACTAGTTCGACCATCACCATGCCCTCACCCAAAAGCTGCAAATGACCTAATTCAGTAACATGTGAAGGATCTGAAATATAATGACGCTAAAAGAAAACATGAAAAACTTCATGCATACACGCTAGGGATGGAGGTGAGGCAAGCCTATATTCCACCTACCCTTTTCTTTCTAAGATTTTAAAAGGTGCCACAAACCATGGAGACAAATTTTCTCCATTTCCAAATTGTATAGAGCTCTTTTGGGGCCTTACTCTTAGGAACACCCTATCTTCCACTTCATAACTTCGGTATATCCGATGAGTGTTAGCATAACTCTTTTGTCGATCTTGTGCTCTTTTAGCCTCCCCTTAATCATAGTAATTTATTCTTCCATCTCTTGAACCACTTCTGGTACTATTAATACTCAGTCCTCTAGTCGGTCCCAACTGAGAGGTGTTATGCACAGTCTTCTATACAAGAACTCAAATGACGCCATCTTGATGGAACTCTGATAACTGTTATTGTAAGAAAATTCCACCAGGGGTAAAATCTCCTCCCATATCTTTTGTTGGTCCATCACATACATCTGTAGCATGTCTTCAAGGATTTGATTAGTCCTCTTTGTCTGACCATCTGTCTCAGGGTGATACACATTGCTAAAGTTCAACTGGGTTCCCTAGGATTCTTGGAAACTAGTCCAAAACATCCCTGTAAACAATGCTCCCCTATCTAATATTATATTCCTAGGCACTCAATGCAATCTCACCATCTCATCAATAAAAACTCTCGCTATGTATGGTGCCTTATATGTAGTCTTAACTAATATAAAATGGGCGCTCTTGGTCAATGTTTCTATTAGTGCTAGTTTTTTCATCCTGCCACCAGTGATCAAAATATCTCTTTTCACATTATATTAGGGTTCCATTCTGAAATGTTTGTCATTCCAATAGGTCATCATGCAAAAATTTGGTCACTGATTAGGGTATTGAGATCAATATTAATCCTTTCACCTCCATGGTCAATGGAAATCATCATGATCAGGTCATTCATTTTTGAAAGAGTCCCATAATCATCATGGTCATCATTCAGCTCATTCTTCCATGTTGTGCCATCATTAGGTCATAGGGTCAAAATCATGAAAATTGGTCATTTCACCATCAAATTCATCTTTTGAAGGAGAAGTAATAGTCAAAGTTCTTCAAACAATTCATGTTCCCAACTATGATTTCCAAGTAAGTGGATTTGTGTTTACCATATTTGTCTCTCATTTGTGCTTGGAAAGCTCATTTCCCTCTCCTAGGGTTTTGAGGGAATTTTTCTTGGTTTCATGACTTCCATGGTTAAATCATCAACAAAACTTGTATCATGATGCTCTTGCACCTTCCCCTATCCTTAGTATACCTTCCTACACACTTATGATCGCTCCTACCCATCAAAATCATCATCTTTCCTACAAACCCTAGCCTATTGCTACAGTTTTGACACCTTCCTAGGTTAGGGCTATGTTTTTCCCTTTTGGACCCCTTCCCATTACTCATTTCTAGAAATTGCACCTCCCTGCACTCTCTAAAATATATCCCTATCCTCCAAAATTTCCCCAAGAATTTAGAAAGCCCCTAACCCCTTCATTCCCCTCCCTCTATAAGATAGTCCTAAATCCCTTGTTTTCCCTACATTTATGGAGTAGTCTTGGGAAAATCAAATTTTCTCCCCGAGGGAGTGTCCAAATGAATTTCTTGATAAGTCAAATGATAACTAGACTAGAATATATTTCCAATGAGATATCATGAGCTCAATTTTGGGTTTAGGAAGGCCTCCAAAAGTGGCCTACAAGAGAACGATGCGTTTTTTGCAACCCCATTCTGCACTTTTTGACTAGTCTTGGGAGAATTGATTTTTGAGGGGCTATACTTGATCATTTTTCAGTTTTTGATAGGTCCATTGTGTATCAGACAGAAATATATTTCCAACGAGATATCATGAGCTCAATTTGGAGTTCGGGAAGGCCTCCAAAAGTGGCCTGCAATGAGGCGTTGCGCTCCTGGGCTTGGCGTTGCACTCCTAGCTTTCTGGCACTGCGCTTCTGAGCTTGGCGTTGTGCTCCTGAACTTGGTGTTGTGCTTCATCTAGAGGCCTCAAAATGCAAAAATAAGACCAGCATTAGATTTAGAAGGCAGAAAACATGCAATTTTGACACTTTGAAAATCAAAATTGGACAATTTGGCAAGGAGAAATGGCCAAAAACACCTCAAAATGACATTTTTGGCCTCATTTTCAGGCAAGCGCTGCGCTCCTGACCAGTCTTGGGAGATTCAACTTTTGGAGGGTTAAAAATCATCATTTATGGAAACCAAGTACATTTTTGGAAGGATACGATTTCCAATGAGCTATCCTGAACTCAATTTGGACATCGACAACCCCCTCAAAAGTTGGCTTGAAGTTGGCACTGCGCTCCTAACCTTTCTCTGTTTTTCCTGATTTTTTCTAGTTTTCTCAGTTTCACCATGGAAAATGTGAATTTTATTGATGTTAATGTTGGATGTTTTATCATTCCGCCGTATATCTAAGGCTGAAGAAGAAATCCCAACAGAGGTAACCACAGACCAATATTTTAGCTTGGTAGCTAGCCCTACCAAATCAGAGAGGGCTCTCTCCACAATTTCACAACCAAGAGGGTTGGATGAATCAGGGTTTTAGGCTAGGTATAAGTACAGGGGTTTTTTTGTTTGAATTTGGGTTGTTGGATGGGTGAATTAACTCAAAGAGGCTAGGTCAGGGAAAATAAGATTAGGGTTGTAGAGATTCAATGGGGCAAGGTAGGTAGAAAGCCTAACACTTTAGGGTTTCAGGGTAAGATGGATCAGACTGATAAGGAGCTAGAAAGAGCAAGGCAAGGCATGAATTCTTTCTAAACTAAAGAAGATTATCAAACTATGAAGGTTTTCCCAAAGACAGAACATGAGAGATGAATTATGTTTATCAACTTGAAAACCATCATATCATAGAAATGAAATGGATCATGAAACAAAATTCATTTTGAATGAGTATTACAGGAAGAAGAGAACAATGCAAAATTTCCATACCATGGGTATCCCAAAGAAATAGCCGCAACCTTTTCATTAATTTCCTACCAAATAGATTATTTAATGTTCCAAATGGGGAAGAATAAGCTCAGTAGGGAATATCTTAAGATATTACACTATGGATTCACAACAAGATGGGATCACACCAATAGTTCTAAAATAGAGATAGACTGGTAGGGAATTTACTGGTTATATCACCTCTAAAGAGAGGGTGAAAACTAGAGGCTTCCTGACCCGTTCTAGACTCTGTCTATAGAAGATTGGTGAAACACAGCAAGTGTGGGAATGACACACTCCTCTTATATTTTTCTGCCCTTAGGAACCTTAGATCTACAGATCTAAATAATGGATCCAAAAGAGAATAAAAAACCAAACAAGTAAGAAGCGGGAAATTCCCTCTTAGGAAAATATGCAATAGGCTCAAGGGAAACGATGTATAAGAAAATCAGTGTAAAAATAACGTAGACCAGAGCTGGTTTATCTTATTTTAGGCTGTGTGGGACCTCCATGCAGATTTTTAGCAAAAAAAAATGGGTTTATAGGGCTTAAATAAATCTCCCACAATCAACGCTAGCTGAAAAATTAGCTAAAGGAGAGGGTTGAGTTAATAGAGAAACCCTCCTTTAGGAATTGCACAGTTTCTGCTAGGAGTCACTGGAAATCAGCCATTAAAATCATGTTATAGTATGGCAGCAAGAAATTAGATCCATAATGAAGTTCCTTTGTAGAAGCATTGAATTCACATGAAGCAAGAGCAAGAATTCTTCAGATATTATAGCAATAATACATGGAAAAGCTGCAGAAAAGACTTGACAACGTTCTATATGAGGAGCTTCAACTGTTGTAGGTTAAAACTCAGATCTATATCTGATCTATGTCTGAAACATCAGATCCATACCAAATCTAGAAACTACTCAGCCTTCTTAACAAGATCCCCTTGGGGTTTTATCAAAATATTGCATAGTAAAGTGTAGATCTAGCTTTCTGTACATAGAACTGCAGAAAACTTCAAGAATTGCTGAAGAGGAATTTCATTACATTACATATCAGATCTGAATAATATTAGATCAGAAATATACTTTACAAATCTTTAAGATGAGAGGCAAGCCTCAATCACCTGATATCAAGTACAATGAGAAATCCAAATAGCAGTGAAACTAGTACATGAAAATAACGCAGTTCCCTAAAGAAATAGCGCAGTATCTTGAATGAAATGTTACATCAGATAAGAATTACAGATCTGAAAGTAAAATGAGAGTGAGATCCCCTTCCGGGTGGTCACAAGACACCCTCCCTGAGAGAAATCTCCTCTAAACAACTAGATCTTTGCAGATCTAGTTCACCCACTTGCTGCAACTCACAACATCTGCAAAGCCCTCAACAGGACCAGTGTTGCTATAGAGATGGAGCTTGGCCATAATGCCGAATAGTGGAGAGATGCATCAAAATATCCTCCAAAGAGCTACTCCATGGAAGGAGAGAGGGTTCCTAAACAGGAAACCCTCTTCCCTTTGGCTAAACAACCAAGAGAAATCGAGTTGCTGCAGCAACCTCTAAAATTCTAAATAGCATCAACAACCCTTGCTTGCTGCCTCTCCTTATTTTTATAACATGAGGGTTTGCCAAAACCCTAAACCACCTTCTTCAACTTATCCTCTTTCACACAAGAGATCCTCTTCTAGAAGTACGTTGTGCTTGATGGATAAGCTTCCCTCCAATCTATGTTGTAGGTTGGGCCAAGATTGACCCACTCAAATGAATTTCCCCTTTTACACTTAAGGGTGTTTAATATAATAGCCCAGATTTATCCCCTTTCACATTGGGCGTGTATTTATTCTCAACTTATGAGTTTAATAAACCTCCTTCTCATACTTTTATTCATGAATAAAGCAAACTGAAAATAAAATGCAACATTCCCATTAGCTGCAAAAATTGGGAAGATTACATAATTACACTAGAGCATATAATCAATGCATCAACATCCAACCTTCTCTAATGAGTGAAGAGGTGAAAGATATAAGCAAGAAAAAACTTATCCCAACCTCAGTGGTCGAATCCCTGAGTTGAGGAGCTGATCCACAAAAGTTTGAACGACAAACCTAGAGTGTAGGGAGCTCAAACTAACTCATCCCTAACTTTATTGAAACTGATTCATCAATCCTAAAAAGGACTTTTACCTACTGTATTTACCTCTAGGTAACTCAAAAATATCATAATTAATTTTACATCCATCATTTACATCAGTAAGATTCACATTTTCAAAGGCCAAACTCAAAAAACTAAGAAAAAAATCAGAAATATCAGTCACTGGTCAAGAGCGCAATGCAAACTTCAAGCCAAGTTTTGAGGGGGTTTCTGATGTCCAAATTGAGCTTAGGATAGCTCATTGGAAAGCATGTCTTGTATAGTTTCCAAAAATGTATTTGGTTTCAAAAAATTATGAGTTTTAGCCCTCCAAAATTTGAATCTCCCAAGACTGTTCAGGAGCACAGCGCTAGTGTTAGGAGCGCAACGCCAAAAAGCTAGGAGCACAATGCCAAGCCCAGGAGCACAGCGCCAAATTATAGGCCACTTTTGGGGGCCTTCCAAAACTCTAAATTGAGCTCATGATAGCTCATTGGAAATATCGTCTAGTCTAGTTGTCATTTTACTGATCAAGCAAGTCATTTGGACAATCCATCAGGGAGAAAAGTTGATTTTCCCAAGACTACTCTATAAGTGCAGCAACTCTCCTATAGCAACAATATTTTATAATTACTCTCACACCATAAAACCTGTGTAAAAATTGAAGGATTTTTTTCTTAATTTTTCTATTATTAACAAAAAACTCTTTCATTTTTTTGAAATTCATCTCCATTTCGTTAGAAACATACTTTGAAGCAAAACTGGCCCTATATGTGACAAATGATTTGTCCCTTGGAATGACTTCTTGAAAAATGATGGAGACATGATTTTTATGAGATGGAATGGCCTCAAACTTGCTGATATGACCTCCACTATGCATCCTCTACTCAGATGTCTCTGATTCCATAAAAAACCCTAGCTCAATGGGAGAGGAAATTAGGGATTAGTGTAGGCAAAACAGGGGATTTGGGAAATTTATAAGAATGAAGGGAAATAAAGGGGATAGGGGGTTTATAAATTATTAGGAAAATATTTGGAGGTAGGGAGGGATGTTAAGAAGTAGGGGAAAGTGGAATTTCAAGGATTGAGTGAGGGGAAGTGGTCCAAAAGGGAAAAACACAAGCCTAGTCTAGAAAAGTGTTAAATTGTAGCAATAGGCTAGGGCTTGTGGAAAAATGATGATTTTGAGGGATAGGAGTGATGGGAAGTGTTTAGGAAGGTATATTAAGGATAGGGAAAGGTGTAATAGCATCAGGATACAAGTCTTGTTGATGATTTAACTATGGAAGTCATGAAACCAAGAAAAATGTCCTCAAAACCCTAGGAGAGGGAAATGAGATTTCCAAGCCCAACTGGGAGACAAATGTTGTAAACACAAAACCACTTACTTGGAAATGAAAATTTGGAACCTGAAATTATTGAATACCTTTTACTATTACTACTCCTTCAAAAGATGAATTTTATGGTGAAATGACCAATTTTCATGATTTTGATGCTATGACCTAATGATGGCACAACATGGAAGAATGAGCTGAATGATGACCATGATGAATATGGGACTCTTTCAACAATGAAAGAACTAACCATGATTATGTACACTGACCATGGAGGTGAAAGGAGTAGTAATGATCTCAATACCCTAATCAGTGACAAAATTTTTGCATGACCTAGTGGAATGATAAAAAAATTCTGAGTGAGACCCGTAACATGACATGAAAGAGTTAATTTTGATCACTGGTGGAAGGATGCAAATACTGACACTAACAATGGCTCCATCTGGGGATGGTATCTACTTGGAGGTGCCAAGAACACCATAGACGAAAAATCCTTATGCATTGGGCCAATACGGTCAAAAACTCAAACTAATAAACATGAATAAAAACTGATAACTCACATGAAATAAAATGAATCAAGACAAACTCAAAATTGACTGAAATAAAAACTTACTAAAATTATTCATGGCAGCATATCACCACTACTTGAGGGCTTCAAATCTTGATGAAAACCACCTGCATGCTGAAGACATATGTATAATCATGTGAAGTGATCTTTCCAGTGTAACCAATCTAGAAGATGGCTACTTACTGAAATTTTGCTCTCATTTTCCTCGAGCAGGCAGAGAAAAAAAAAAAAACTAGGCTACTCCAAGTGTTTACTGAACATGTGCTTCTGGTCCAATAAGAAAATACATCTTCCCTGCTAATTGTAGAACATCAGTAAAAAGATCTTCAAAAATCTAAAATGTGACCTTATCTCGAGATCCATCAAAAACACAAGCACACCCTTCATTCTCATCTGAAAGAACACTTGGTTGTTGATCCATAGGAAGGAATAGGGGAGTATGACTTTATGCTATGAGCGTTGGTTGTAGATTCCTCAAGCATGGGCAACTCTGACTCTATCTCTTGCACCCTGTCTATCCTAGGTTCATACTTTTTAAATTCATATTTTAAACCATCCTTGAATAGAAAACATTATTCAAGATTGTTAAACATGACAACCCTATCATCTTCATGAAATAAAATAGTCCCTATTAGTTGATCTCCTTGCAGGAAATCATCATCACAAATTGGCTTACTCACAAGAACTTCCTGTAAAGTTCCATCAATCTCATGAATGTCATAATTTAAACTCATATTTTCATTTTCAATGATGGAAGAAGTTTCACTAACACATTCTTGACTATGTGAACACTGCAAACCTGCATTAGCTTGGGTTGTAACATGAATTTTTAGGATCTGATCTATCTCATCTTCAGGCAGAGGAGAAACTTGAGTTTTATAGCAGTTAACATTGGCTTTATGATTCTCATTTTCAAGATCAGGAATAAGCATTTCTCTTTCTAGGTCATGGTATTTTTCATCCAAGGAGGAAACAACTGATTCTTGTTGGGAGGAAAAATCATATAGGGATTCTATGATCTCATCATCTAGACACTCTTCATCCCCCTAAAAATATTCAAGAAAATCAATGAAATTATCAGAGATCTCACAACAACTATCAATCATCAACAAGGAAGAATTAGAGATTTGATAATTTTGAAAGAAAACTTAATGAAAGTCCTTCAGAGAATATAAACTAGCATATGGTAGACTCTCATACCATGATCTCTCTTTTTCCTCCAAGGTAGCCATAAACATCTTCATCAAACTATCTTCAGGAAACTCTATCTTTAGTCTATGAATATGCAAATTAAATTTGACCAAATGCAAACTATCATCTTCACCATCTTGAACCTTAAAATGCGACAGTCCTGATTACCAATTTATACAAGGAATATGGTTCGTAGAAACATGAATATGAGCTTGATTCATAGGAGCACACCTTTGAGCAATGGAATCCATTTTGACAATAGTGAATTCACCAAGAATATCTTCAAACTACCGGTTCTTGAAAAGTGGATTCACCATGAAAATTCTGAACCTTTGGATTTTTTCGACACTGGAGTTGCCAGATGAATGATACACAGCCTTATTATGCCTGATCGTTGTTCACCATAAACAAGCAGATCTAATATTTTTCGTTCTTTCCTAGGGAAGGTTTGTCTTTTTGCCTCCCTGGCAATGGCGCCAATATGTTATCACTCAGCCAGATCTCTAAGGCTAAAGAAGAAATCCCAACAGAGGTAGCCACAAACCAATCTTTTAGCTTGGAAGCTAGCCCTACCAAGCTGGAGAGGGCTCTCTCCACAAATCATAGCCAAGAGGGTTGGATGAATTAGGGTTTTAGGCTAGGTATAAGTACTGGGGTTTGTGTTTGAATTGACGTTGTTGGATGAGTAAATTATGTCAAAGAGGCTAGGTCAAGGAAAATAGGATTAGGGTTGCAGAGATTCAATGGGGTAAGGTAGGTAGAAAACCTAACACTTTATGGTTTCAGGGTGAGATGGATCAGACTGATGAGGAGCTAGAAAGAGTAAGGCAAGGCATGAATTCTTTCTAAACTAAAGAAGATGAACAAACTATGAAGGTTTTCCCAAAGACAAAGCATGAGAGATGAATTCTGCTTATCAACTTGAAAACCAACATATCATAGAAATGAAATGAATCATGAAACAAAAAATTCATACATAATGAGACATAAGAAGAACAATGCTAAATTTCCATACCATGGGTATCCCAAAGAAATAGCTACAAACTTTTCATTAATTTCCTGTCAAATAGATTACAATAGAGTCTTTGATCAATGAATCAACATCCAACCTTCTCTAATGAGTGAAGAGGTGAAAGATATAGGCAAGAAACAACTTCTCCCAACCTCAGGGGTATAATCCCTCAGTTGAGGAGCTGATCCACAAAATTTTGAACTGCAAACCTAGAGTGTATGGAGGTCAAACGGACTCATCCCTAACTTTATTGAAACTGATTCATCAATCCTGAAAAAAGACTTTTACCTAATGTATTTACCCCTAGGTAACTAAAAATATCATAATTACTTTTAAATCCATCATTTACATCAGAAAAATTCACACTTTCCAAGGTCAAACTCAGAAAACCAAGAAAAAAAATCAGAAATATCAGTCACAGATCAAGAGCGCAGTGCTAACTGCAAGCTAACTTTTGAGGAGGGTTCTGATGTCCAAATTAAGCTCAGGATAGCTCATAGGAAATCCTGTCCTCTCTAGTTTCCAAAAATTATGAGTTTTAGCCCTCCAAAAGTTGAATCTCAAAATACTATTCAAGAGCACAGTGCCAGTGTCAAGAGCCCAGTGCCAAAAAGGCAGGAGCGCAACGCCAAGCCCAGGAGCGGATCGCCAACTTGTAGGAAAATTTTGGAGGCCTTCCAAAACTCCAAATTGTGCTCATGATAGTGCATTGGAAATATCTTCTAGTATAGTTTTCATTTGACTTATCAAGCAAGTCATATGGACAATCCATCAGGGAGAAAAGTTGGTTTTCCCTAGTGCAGCAACTCTCCTATAGCAAAAATATTTTTAATATTCCTCCCAAACCATAACACCTGTGTAAAAAATGAAGGAGTATTTTCTGGTTCTATTATTTACAAAAAACGCTTTCAATTTTGTGAAATTCATCTCAGTCATAAACATACTTTGAAGTAAAACTAGCCCTATGTGTGGAAAATGATTTGTCCCTTGGAATGAATTGTTGAAAAATGATGGATACATGATGATGAGCTGTAATGGCCTCATAATTGCTGATATGATCTCCCTTATTCCTCCTCTACTCATATGTCTCTGATTCCATAGCAAACCCTAGCTCAATGGGAGGGGAAATTAGGGTTTAGTGTAAGAAATACAAGGGATTTGGGAAATTTATAAGAATGAAGGGAGATAAAGCGGATAGGGGGATTATAAATTCTTAGGAAAATTTTTGGAGGTAGGGAGGGATGTTAATAAGTAGGGGAAAGTGGACTTTCAAGGGTTGAGTGAGGGGAAGGGGTCCAAAAGGGAAAAACACAGGCCTAGTCTAGAAAAGTGTCAAATTGTAGCAATAGGTTAGGGCTTGTGGAAAAATGATGATTTTGAGGGATAAGAGTGATGGGAAGTGTTTAGGAAGGTATATTAAGGATAGGGGAAGGTGTAATAGCATCAGGATACAAGTCTTATTGATTATTTAACCATGGAAATCATGAAACCAAGAAAAATTTCCTCAAAACCCTAGGAGAGGGAAATGAGATTTCCAAGCACAACTGAGAGAAAAATATGGTAAACAAAAGAAAAATTACTTGGAAATGATAGTTTGAAACCTGAAATTTTTGAAGACCTTTGAATATTACTAATCCTTCAAAAGATGAATCTACATAATATTCCTAATTAGCTATAAGCTAGTTGGAATATTAATTTTTGTTTTTGCTTCTTAATTTGTTGAATAAGAGGGTATGGAGACCCATAAATCTCCTTAGTAGGGATAAAATAACTATTAATGTGAATGTAGACCACTTTAGTGGCTTGATAAAGCACCCTTATGTGTGAAAAGGGGCTGGAACATTTACTAGGTCAACTTTGACCAAATCAACAACGATGTCATGGAGGAGTGGACATTCATTATGGGACAACGCAGTTTTGGAGGGAGACTCCATGCATGGAAGTAGTGGGTTTAATGAGTGGGGCCAAGGGTGAGGAAGCTCACCACTTATATAAGTAAGGGGATGGCAGCCATAGAGGATATATTTTAGATTATTATTTTGATATGGTCTGTATGACTATTTTCTCTCTTCAGATGTTTAGCTAAGACTGCAATGTTGTTTAGCATAGGGTGTTCCCGAGCAGGAATCCCACCTTCATCCTCGAGGGAATTCAAGTCCCTACTTAGAATATGTGATTGCACTACATTTCCACATTTTGACATTAGGCCAAGCTCCATATTTAAGCTACAATGCAGTTTCTGCAGAGGGTTGTGCTATGTTGCAAGGTGTAGCAGTGGAGAATTCATTTGGGTGATTTATGAGCTAAATTTTAGTGGAGGAAGGTTTCCTTCCATTTGGAGGCTAGTAAGGAAGGTCATTAAGCCTTATTATAGCATTTAGCACTAAGGCACATTATCATTTTCTCCTACAGCATAGTTTCAGTCTTGGTGTTGGGGCTCAGAGATGGCTTATTATCGACAACTCTAGTGATTTCTCATTTAATTATCAACCTGGGGTAAGTCTTCTTATTTCAAGAGTGTTGGCACAATATATGCAAGTGAGGTTGTCTAATATTTACTCCTTGTTACTTATGAGGAAGAATTTGGTAACTCCCTAATTTCACTTATCCTAACAAGGGATGGCTTGGATTGATTTTTAACCTAAGATGGAGCAGCAAGATTGAGAAGCTATCTAATAGAATTAAATGAATTGAACAACAATATAGATGAATCAAGCAGAAATTGAATAGAATTAAACAACAGTATAAATAAACCGAACAAAAATAGAATTGAATTGAACAACAGTCTTTCTAAACTGAACAACAATGGAATTGAATTGAACAACAGTCTAACTAAATTGAATAGCAATGGAATTGAATTGAACGAAAGTCTAACTAACTAAACAGTAATGGAATTGAATTGAATGGCAGTCTAACTAACTGAACAGTAATGGAACATCAGTATAATTGAAGCAATTTAAATGAATTGTACAACAATTATTTATGTAATTTTTCAATGGAATTCTCTTTATGAATTAATTAATCGACGGTTGAACGCTTCGTTGTGCTAAAAGAGTAATGCAATTCATAAAGACAAATAACATCAAAATCATCTTATTCTAGGATCTATAACTCAAGTGCAATGATATTGGAAGAATTGGGACCATCTACTGATTATGAAGCATTGTCATAAGCCAGAAAATATGATTGCAATTATCCTAATTCAAGAACACGATTGCTAACAATCCTGAAGAAAGAGGAACTGTAACTTTATTGAATCGAAATATCCTCTACAATTGCATTAGATACTTAAGCATTGGTTCTAAAACTACACAAAGTATAAAATCTTGCAAGGAACTTCTAGGGGTTGGGCCCAGACCACCAGAAGCTCTAGCACAGTAAAAAATTCAAAATATTATTGTTCAAGGCTCTCTATTACATCCAGTGATGTTACAAAAATACAATTGGACAGGTTGGTTCTGATGTGTCGATTGCAGAATGAATTTCCTATCCTTTCTCTGAATCTTCCTCTCCTTCATCCTTCGTCCTTTTAAAGGTGATTTTAAAAATGAGAACATATTTCCCAAATGACAACCCGCTGCACATGGCTGTCGTTTGATTTATTGGGCTCGAATTCGTCTGTCTGCCTTTTGCCAGCCGCTGGGAGTTACCGAAGTCTCATATGTTTGCGTTCATTGGTTAACTTCCATTTCCTATTGGTCCAGCCACTATGCCTTCCTGCATGCGGAGATAAGAGGAGTCAATTTTCTGTTATACAAACATCCTTTTCATCATTAGTCTAATTGTTCCAGTTTTCATAATATTTTCTCTCTTTATTTTTAATATGAAGAGGAATTCCCCCAAAATTGTAACATAATTTGAAGTAATTACAGGGTGAGAACATACCTTAATTTGGGCCCAACAGTTGGGCTTCGTTATTTTAGGGAGGAGTTGCAGGGGTGGTTTCAGAACACCATTTGGGGAGAAGGTTTTCCAGTGAAGGGATCAGCCTTTCATATGGACAATCTATTGGAGGAGGCTTCATTATTTTCTATATCAGATCAGCCACATACTTTCAACTATCTAGTTGCATTGAATCTTCAAACCTAAGGCTTTGGTTCATTTCTTTTGCATTGGTGTATTTTCTGAAAACCCTCTTGGGTTCTTGTGGGAGGTTGTTATAGAGCCTTGATCTTCATGTATATTATCATTTGAGGCAGTTATAAGCCATTTCTATTATTGTGTATTCGTATGCTGTAGCTGTGCACTTTATGACTGCGTTGTAGCATCTCTTCAGCATTTTTCCTAGTAGGAGCACCTCATTCTTGAGGGGATTTATCCATTGGAGGCTTGTTGGTTCCTGTTGTATGATTTGTGCCTCATTATTTTGTACTATTTTTCTGTTGTTATGATCAATGAAAAGGCTCCATATTGGTCTCATATCTTGATGTGATGTTATACACTGTTATTTCAAGAATTTTGTTCTCTATTCATGTTTTTTCCATTTTGCAATATTATAGTGGTATCAGAGAATAATCTTGGCTCAGCCTGTGAATCTTAAGCCAATATGTCATTAGAATAAGGAGATACTCTTAGATAGAGAGAAGATGTATCTCAAAATAAACCAGAGATATGATTATACAGATGATAAAGAAGACAAGGGTAAGACCCCTTTATCAGGAGAAGATGAGGAGAAGGAGTTCCCTAAGCTTCTTCTTCGAAATATGAAAGACATTGAAAGAGAAATAAAGGAGATGAGGATATATAGACACAAAGAATCCCCTAAAGGGTTTCTACATGGAGAAGGATCCGGTATTTCTCATCATTGGAGTGATCAACTAATGAAGTAGTAGGTTTCCCAATGCTCTACAATGCCTACATTATTAATAGTGGGAAATGGAGGGTTTCAAGAAAAATAAAATCTTGAAGACTATTTTCTGGAGTATGAGTCTCAATCTCATAGATTCAAGGATCATTTGATTTTTCAAGAATTATGTTAGATCAAGGACAATAGGAGACCCAAACATCACAATAGAGGTGGAGGATTCATACAGAATCATGATCTTCACCAGACTATGGGCATATTTTTCTTACCCAACTTTGATGGGTCATCAAAATGCACTACCAAATCATGGGTAGAGAAGCAAGACATCTACTTCTAGTTGAACCAAGTACCAAAGATGGAGACCATAAAAATAGCAGTGCTAAACCTTGAGGGTGAAGCACATGATTGGTGGTTTCATGGACTGTCTACATTGGGTCATGCCCATGTGACTGCATATTCAGAGTTCACAAGGAGGTTGGTGGAGAGATTTGATCAAAGAGACCTGAAGGCACCTTTCATGGGGCTAGCCAAGCTCAAACAATCAGGTAATCCAGAAGCTTATATTTCTAAATTTCTAAAACTTTCTATTATGGTTCCTGATTTATCTGCAGCAAGGAGGGTCTATATGTTTATTGATGGGCTAGTAGAACCTCTACATGGGTTGGTTAAATCTACCAAACCCACTACCCTTCAAGATGTCATTGAAAGGGCTAGAGATCTACAAGATTCCTTGCCAAAAGAAAAGGCAACATTTCAGTAAAAGCCCACTTTTCCATCAAAGGGAAAATATGAGAAGGCTCCTTTTTCAAAGGAGAGCCAAAAAAAAAAGTACCTCTTAGTGATGATGTTCGAAGAGACTTGAGGAGAAGGAAGCTTTGCTTCACATACCAAGAATCATGGGAACCCGAACATAGATGTGCAGCAAGAAAGGCACATTATATAGAGGTATTTTCATATGATGAGGAGGAAGAATAAGAAGAACCAGAAGGAGGTCACCTCACTGGGATTATAGGAGAGGATCCACCACCACCATGAGGTGGGAATGGAGAATTTTCTCCAATTGGAGGGGCCCTTGCATCATTGAGAGGAGTACCCAAGTACTTGACCTTGAGGGTTTGAGGTACCATTCATGATCAAAGGGTTTTAGTTTTGATTAATAGTGGGGCTACCCACAACTTTATTGATGCCCAACTAGTGCAGAGGAGGGAAATACCCACTAATGATTTTGAGGGATTTTCAGTTTTGGTCCCAAGAGCTAGAACTATTTAGTGCATGCATTATGTTCCATATTTATCTGTCACCATGGGGACATATAAATTGACTAATCACTTCTTTGTGGTTGACATAATTGACACCAATGTGATATTGGGTGTGCAGTGGTTGATTGCTTTGGGGAAGGTCACCACATATTGGGAGACTTTGCAGATGGAATGGGTGGACATAAAGAGTGGAAAAAACCAGATGATTAGGGGCATGCACACATATCCCTCACAAACTTATACCACACAAAAAACAAAGTTGGATTTGTGCAGTGGAAGCAAGGACCTAACAGTCCCATCATGTATGAAGATGACTTTGGCCCATAGGACATTACTCTTTAGTGGCATTCCACCTGGGAGGCCACCTGATTAGGATTTGGTGAGAAATGTCTCATAACATGTTGCACCACTCATAGATCCAGGAGGAGTAGGAACATTGGAGACCCTTCTGCTCGGTGCTAAAGGTGTCTTTAAAAACTCCTAATTGCCTCACATTAATTATCAACTAGGGTAAGTCCTTTTATCTCAAGTGTGTACACAGTATGTGCAAGCTTATTCATACAAGGAGCAATGCTAAAGACAATCGTTGAATATAGATGCAATCATAAATCTGAAGCGTTAAAGAAAGTAATTCATCTATGCATTATAATCCAAAACTGTGATTCATTCTTTAATTCAAATAATTCAATCAACTGAGAGCACTGAAGCATTAACCGAGCTCTTTTAGTTGGATATAAACTATCGAACAAAAGGAAAGTAGTGGAAATAATAGTTTATGCTTTAAGTAATCAAAACCAATTCTTTTAACAAAAAACTAATAAATTGGAAATGCACACACAGACGAACAAATACAAAAATCTAAATCATCAAAAGAAATTCACTGTAAAGCAGAAAATCATAATATACTTGCAGTAGATGGAAAGGTATAGCACAAAGAATAGCAACAAAATTCACCAAAGACCGGGCCCTTAGCCGCTAGTGAACATTTCTTAGTTACTCCAGAACAATCGAATGAACATCAACGAAAACTATGTATTAATCATCGCAATCATTACAATACAAATCTGTCTTTTAGAACTATGTTTTGTTAATTATCAAATGATACATAAATGAAAGATACATGACACAATACATGATACAGTGGGATTTACATTCTCCACTTTCTCCTATGTCATCATATCATCTCCCCGTCTTTGTATTGTTCTCATTATTTTATAACTAAAGAAAAGGCAAATTCGATCCCTCAAGATCCCCTGATCTTGAGGGATTTGCAACAGATTACTATTTCTGACAATTGATCATTCTCTCTTATTCATTTCTTGATTTGGCAGTGCCTTCTTTTCCCTCAATTAGATCTTGTTGTTCCTTTTTGGGAACAACTATTGTTTTATCTGTTATTTTCATCATAAAAGAAATGGGAATTAGTTTGGATGGTTAAACCATATCAAGACTATTTCATTCATTTTTTATCAAAATCCATTCATGATATTATTATATTATAGCACAAAAATGGATGAAGAAGAGGAAAAAGGAAAGCATTTGAGAGTAAATACATACCTATTGCAAGGCTCAACACATGGTAATAAATATAGAGAGTCTTGGGTAGACTCAAGGAGGAGGGAGACATTCTCCCAACATCATCATTACCCACTTTCACCTCACATCTTGTGCTGAGAAAGGAGCATCAGAGGGGGAATAGCAGCATCCCGGTGTGTAAATTTGGCATGGGAGATGTCAAAGAAGGAGGAAAACACATGAAATATGCTTTATATGATAGATCATCAGCGTTGTCACTATGGAGGATAGATCCTTATTGGAAATCCCAGTTGTTGGTCAATTATTCCATGGATCTTTTTACTTAAATGATACTTGATGACCAGCTACTAGAGGAGGGATATTCAGTAAGAGATGGGGTCATCTACTATCAGAGTAGGATCTTCTTATCTAGAGCATCCAAGATCAAGGAGAAGTTACTACAAGCAACACATGAATATTTTCTCTTCAGCCACACTTATTCCATGAGAGCATACCATACCATCATGGAGGGATACACTTGGGAAGGCTTTGAGGAAGAGATATATCCGCATTTAAGGAGATGCATGGATCATGTGGAGATAGAAGAGAGACACAACTCTTTGATGGAGTTATCACAACCACCTCTTTCCTCTTTGGGAATGAGAGGGGATCTATCTATGAGCCACTCCATTGGTGTGAGCAAAGCATATGGTAAGGATTATGTTTTTATGCATAATGATTAACTTGATGAATATTTGCATTCCTTTACTATATATGTGCAGGCCATTGCTCCAAGTGGGGGCATTCTTCCTTATAAAATTCATGGTCAACTTGGGGCCATAAACAGTGTTGAGCATGGCCACTCCCTAGGAGGATATAGGGAGATGAAATATCATTCAGGGTGTACTCCAAAGGCACCAAACATTGCTCACCTTCTCAAAACTTGTGAGAAGACTATGGCAAATAGTAAGTGGTGGGGAAACCACTTACCATATCATTATCTGAGGCAGTCAGGATATATACTGCATTGGTTCCACATGTGGGACTATGATCCTCCTCTAATATTTCATATGGCAGCTTATGTATCCTTGGTTTTGATCCCATACATTGATGATGCCCTTATTATTATTATGGGATTGGAGGGAGGATGCAAGGATTGGACATGCCCATTGGGAGAGAGATTCTCCATGTTTCTTATGCTTCATGTTTTAGGGAGAACATTGGGCAAACCATGATTGCTACATTGGATCTTTTGCTTCCTTATGAGGTGAGCCATTTGCATCTCATGTGTAATGTTCCCAAATTTTAGCCTCAAGCTAAAAGGAACATTATAGTTAGCATTATCTCTAGGTAGATGAATAAAATGGGTAGGGAGGCCCATTAACCTATTTAGAAGGAAGAATAACATTCCTCATGTGAAAAGAGGAAGAATAAGCAGCTGGATTAAGCACCTATAGGTGTGAACAGGATTGGATCATATTGATTCAGTGATATTTGACCAAGTCCACATGCACTGTCTAGATACATTGTATCTCCTTGATGGACTGCGTAGTTTTAATGGAGGACAACTTGCATGAGATTGCTGGCACATATGGATGGGACCCATTGTGGAGAGGTACACTTGCTATATATGGAGAGGAGGGCAGCCATTTTTATTCATGCTTTGTTTATTATTTGCTTGGGTCTGTTGAGACTTTGCTTCCTCTTGCTATTTAGCAAGGTTGCAGTGGTGTTTAGCACAAGGGTGTTCCTGGTCGAGAATCCCTACCTCATCCTCAGGGAAGGAGAGGTTCTTTGGGATACATTTCCTCATTTTGACATTTTTTCCAAGCTACCTCCTTCAGCTACAGCGCCGTTTATGTTTAGAGCTGGGTTGTGTTGCAGGGTGCAGCAAAGGAGGATCACATAGAGCCAATTATGGGCTTGTTTTTCAGTGGAGAACTTGTTTTTCATTGGAATCGGTAAAGTGCTCCAGGTATATTTCTACATCTTTGCCCCCGGGCATCATGCCAACCGCAATTCTATCCCTCTGGCCCCCTGATCACCATCTTAGGCACTGCCATATGCTGAGGCAATTGGTGGGATGTTCAGTGGTAACTCATGAGAGATGCACCTCTTGAGTAGAGGGATCAACCTTCTAATTAGAAATACCATTGGAGGAGGACATAAAAATTTTAGATCTGTCATAGCCTCATTTCATATCAGATCCAGTTTGCAGTGGCACATTAACCCCAGGGTTATTTGTCACATTGTATGTTTTCCGACATTTCTAGCAATCCTTCCCGGGTTGGCTAGAAATCTTGTATTGGAGCCCATATCTTCATTGTTGGGCATTTCTTTTTTTTATATCAGCCATATTTCATGTATATATATCTACATCAGTAGCTACACTAATATAGACAACGCATTCACTGCTCTCCGGCATTCTATATAGTTGCAGCATCTCATGTATCTATTGTTTTGATCATTGGAGACTTGTTCTTATGGCTTGAGTGGCTTGTCCCTCATGATATTTTGTACATTTTTTCTGATCCATTAATAAAATAATGGATGTATATTGATCCCTCTCATGTCATGATCATATTTTCTATGTTTACAATATTGTGTTCATGTATTGCTGGATCTCCAACTTTAGAATATCTTAAGGTATTATTATTGTTGTAGAAATTCCCTATTTTGGGATATTACAGTGGTATCAAAGCATAATCTTGGCTCAGCCTATGCATCCAAGACATTATGCCATTAGGAGGAGAAGCTTCTCATAGAAAAGAGAAGTTGTGCAGAAGAAACAAAAGCATGACTCCATTATTTGGAGGAATGAAGGAAGAAAGGATCTCCCTACTTCTTTTCCAAGCTATGAAGAACATCAAAGAAGATCTCAATGAGATGAAAGGGGAGGAGTGTAGAAGATTTCTGAGAGGGTTTGAAGTGAGCCCTAACTATTCACATGATGGGTGTAAGCATCCAGCCACACATGCAGATCCACATCATAGTCTATTCCCCACATTTACTGCAAGAAGGATGGAGGAAGAAGATGCACCAAGGGAGGAGACCTTGAGTGACTATCTTCCGGAGTATGAATCTCAACCATGGAGATTCAAGGAGCACTTGGACTTACAAGGGTTTTACAAACTCAAGGAGGTAAGACCTAGCAGCCACAAAAGAATTAAGAGAGGTAGAATCTTCCTATCTCACTTTGATGGATTAGAAGAGTGCACAGGCAAAGCTTGGGTAGAAGAGCTATATTCCTATTTCCATCTACACCAAGTTTCAGAGAGGGAGGCCATCAGAGTAGTAGCGCTGCACCTAAAAGGTATGGCCCATGATTGGTGGTTTAATGATTCTACTTCATTTTTTCATGCAAATGTAAAAAATTATGTTGGGTTCAATAAGGAATTGCTGAGAAGATTTGATAGAAAATATTGTGAACCATCATTTGTTAGAAACAAAAACTCAAACACTTTGCATGAGTTGGAGAGACCTATTAAACCAACTCCACTCCATATTTTTAAAGGGGATAAAAACATGCATGATAGTTTTCCAAGGGAAATATCCCCACTTCTTGAAGAGCCCTCTCTATTTGTGAAGACATGGAGTCTTCTCCTTCAAGAGATGACCAAGATCAAGGGTATCTCATTAAGGATGAGGAATTCTCATATATGGAAGAAGAGGAGAAGGATCAACATCAAGGGATGATGAGCATTCACCCTTATCTATTTTGGGAGGTTTCTACACATAAGGAGGGGACTACACTGTGCAGTGAGGGGAGGGACAACTCAATCCACTCATATATACAGTCCAGTTCAGATTTTGATGTCTCATTACATGGAGGCATTCCACTAGGGAGGCCACCAAATCTACAGTTGATGAAAGACATCTTGTCTTTGGGTTCACCACTCTTGGATTTGGAGAGGTGAAGATTTCAGAGGGAGAATTTGGCATGGGGGATGTCAAAGTAGCAGGCATCAACATGAGGAGAGCTTCACATGATAGATCACCTGCGCTATCTCTTGGGAGGATTGATCCATATTGGAAATCTCAACTCTTGGTAGAGTACTCCAAGGATCTAGGTGCATGTATTATTATTGATGATCCAGATAGAGATGATGAGTATATGGTGGATGATGTTGTCATCTATTCTTGTGGCAGAGTCTTCTTGACTAGAGCTTCTAAGCTCAAGAAGAAGTTGCTTCATGTAGCACATGAGGACTTCCTTTCCATGCATTATGATGCATATATTTCTTTGGTAGAGGAGTTCACTTGGGAGGGCATCCAACATGACATATTTCAGCATATGGAGAGATGCATAGCCCAGATGGTGATAGAGAGGAGGTCACAACCACTTCCCTACTCTTTGGAGATGAGGGAAAGTATCTGGTTGAGCCATTTCAGCTCAAGGTCTCAAGTACATGATGAAGGATGTACAATTTCACTCTATGTTTTGTACTTCTTTACTTTATATGAGCAGCATGTTGTACCAAGGAGGATTATCCCTTCTTGCATATTGTATGATGATGTACTTGAAGCCATTTGTAGCATTGAGATTGGCTATCTCATTGGTGGTTTGTGGGGGAAGCCACATTGATTTGGTGTGCACCATTGACACCACTTTGTACTTTCATGTCTCTATCTTGTAAGATGATTGTGGAAACAAACAAGTGGCTGGGAAAGCACTTGTTGTACTTTTTTTTAGGCAGGCATGGGATGCACTGCGCTGGTTCCATGTGAGGAACTATGATCCACTTTCTGGTTGTCACATGACAAATTGTTTTTATTGGTTTTTGCTTCCATGTATTGCTAATAATTTTATGTTCATGGGAAGCTTTGTTTGGAGAGTGGGATATGAGTTGGAGATGCCCATTGAAAGTATGATTCTCCCTATTTTACATGTTGTATGTTTCACGAGAAACAATGGGCACACCATGATTGCCACATCACACCTCTTTCCTTCATATAGGAGGAGCCATTGGGAGAACTTGTGTTCTTGGAGGAGGCACTTCATGGTTGACTTATCTTGCGAGGTAGCTTGGGCCATTTTTGAAGGCCATGAAATTTCAGCCCAATATATGAAAACCCCCCATACTTACCATAAATGGAGAGAGAAACTACTTGGATGGGAAAATATAAACTCTCCATTCAGCCCCAACACATTGCATAAACCCGGGGTTGCATTATTTTTTGATGAGCTACCTAGAATGACTCATTTCATTTGGATGATAGCATGGGTGAGAGGGTCACTCATTGGGAATGAGATTTCCCATGGGTATCATCACTCCTACCTTGAGGAGGCCATGGGACAGCAGGAAGGTTTCCACTTACACCTTCCACCTTTTCATGATGTGAGCCATTTGGTTATGCATCTTTGGGAGGAGGCATTGGAGGGAAGATTTGTTGCAGATTATCTTGAGCAGTGGTGGGGAATATTGTTGAGGAGGCCGAAAGAGGAGAAGGGGAGGAATTTTTCTCTCCCTATACAGTTTCTTGAGGACAAGCAACATTTTGGAGGGCAGGACTGTAATGTTCCCAAATTTTAGCCTCAAGCTAAAAGGAACATTATAGTTAGCATTATCTCTAGGTAGATGAATAAAATGGGTAGGGAGGCCCATTAACCTCTTTAGAAGGAAGAATAACATTCCTCATGTGAAAGGAGGAAGAATAAGAAGTTGGATTAAGCACCTATATGTGTGAACAGGAATGGATCATATTGATTCAGTCATATTTGACCAAGTCCACATGCACTGTCTAGATACATTGTATCTCCTTAATGGATTGCACGGTTTTAATGGAGGAAAACTTGCATGAGCTTGGTGGCACATATGGATGGGACCCATTATGGAGAGGTGCACTTGATATATATGGAGAGGAGGGCAACCATTTTTATTCATGTTTGGATTATTATTTACTTTGGTCTGTTGAGACTTTGCTTCCTCTTGTTGTTACTTGGGGTTGGGTCTTTGTTTAGCGAGCGTTCACAGTCGGGAATACCTACCTCATCCTCAGGGAAGGAGAGGTTCTTTGGGCTACATTTACTCATTCCAACATTTTTTCCAAGCTACCTCCTCTAGCTATAGCACAGTTTCTGTTTAGAGCTGGGTTGTGTTGCAGGCTGCAGCAAAGGAGGATCTCTTAGATCCATTTCTAGGCTTGTTTTTCAGTGGAGATATTGTCTATTCATTGGAGGATCAGTAAGAAGGACTCTCGAGCATATTTATACATATTTGGAATCAAGCCAACCATCTTCTATCCCTCACAGTGTAGTCACCATCCTGAACTGCATTATTTTTGGAGGCATTTGCTGGGAGGGTTCATTGAGCTCATCAGGAGGGTCTATTTCTGAGTAGAGGGATCAACCTTCTAATTAGAAATACCATTGGAGAGAAATCGGTATTTCAGATCTATCATGGCATCATCCGGATCATCGGTGCCAGTGGCATAGAACACGGGGGTTATTTTTCACAATGTATATTTCTTGGTGTTTTCTAGCAATCCTTTCCGGGTTGGCTAGAAATCTTGTATTGGAGCCCACACCTTCATTTCTAGGCATTCCTTTTGTTTCTATAAGCCATATTTCATGTGTATACATCTACAGCAACAACTTCACTAATATATACTGCGCAGTCACTGCTTTCTGACATTCTATATAGTTGTAGCATCTCACGTATCTATTGTTTTGGTCATTGGAGACTTGTTCTTATGACTTGAGGGGCTTGTCCCTCATGATATTTTGTACATTGTTGCTAATACATTAATAAAATGATGGCTAAATAATTTATCTCTCTCATGTCATGATCATATTTGCTGTGTTTACAATATTGTGCTCATGTATTACTGGATCTCCAACTTTAGAATATCTTAAGATATTCTTATTGTTGTAGAAATTCCCTATTTTGGGATATTACGTCATGAGTACTTGGGAGGAGAATTTCATGGAGGGATTGATTGGGAGACCCTTGGTATATGAGGAGAGCTTATCACATTGAGGTGTCACCAAGGAAGGAGGAGAAGAGTTGTAGCACTCACCTTTACAGTTGCTTGAGGACAAGCAACATTTGGGAGGGGAGGACTGTAATATTCACAATTAGATATAAGCTAGTTGGAATATTAATTTTTGTTTTTGATTTTTAATTTGCTGAATAAGAGGGTATGGAGACTCATAAATCTCCTTAGTAGGAATAAAATCACTGTTAATGTGAATGGAGATCACTATAGTGGCTTCATAAAGCACCCTTATGTGTGAAAAGGGGATGGAGCATGTAGACTGGGTCAACTTTGACCAAATTAACAGTGCTATCATGGAGGAGTGGACATTCATTATGGGACAACGTAGTTTTGGAGGGAGACTCCATGCATGGAATTAGTGGCTTTAATGAGTGGGGCCAAGGGTGAGGAAGTTCACCACTTATATAAGGAAGGGGATGGTAGCCATAGAGGATATGTTTTATATTATTATTTTGATATGGTATGTATGAATATTTTCTCTCTTCAACTGTTTAGCTAAGATTGCAGTGTTATTTAGCATAGGGTGTTCCCGAGTGGGAATCCCACCTTCATCCTCAGGGGACTTCGAGTGCTTACTCAGGAGAAGTGATTGCACTACATTTCCACATTCTGGTATCAGGCCAAGCTCCATCTTTCATCTACAGCGCAGTTTCTATAGAGGGTTGTGCTGTGTTGTAGGGTGCAGCAGTGGAGAATTTATTTGGGTGATTTCTGAGCTATATTTTAGTGGAGGAAGGTTTCCTTACATTAGGAGGCTAGTAAGGAAGGCCCTTGAGCCTTATTGCAGAATTTGGCACTAGGCCACATTATCATTTGCCCCTACAGCGCAATTTCAGTCTTGGACTACGTTATTTTAGGGAGGAGTTGTAGGGGTGGTTTCAGTACACCATTTGGGGAGAAGGTTTTCCAGTGAAGGGATCAGCCTTTCATCTGGAGAGTCTATTGGAGGAGGCTTCATTCTTTGCTATATCAGAAAACCACATCTTTCTATCTATCTAGTTGCACTGAATCTTCAGCCCTAGGGCTTTGGTTCATTTCTTGTGCATTGGTGTATTTTCTGAAAAACCTCTTAGGTTCTTGTGGGAGGTTGTTATCGAGCCTTGATATTCATGTATATTATCCTTTGAGGCATGTATCAGCCATTTGTATTATTTTATATTCATATTTTGTAGTTGTGCACTTTATGACTGCGTTGTAGCAACTCTTCAACATCTTTGCTAGTAGCAACACCTCATTCTTGAGGGGATTTAACTATTGGAGGCTTGTTGGTTCCTGTTGTATGATTTTTGCCTCATTATTTTGTACTATTTTACTACTGTTATGATCAATGAAAAGGATCCATATTGGTATCATATATTGATGTGATGTTATACACTACTATTTCAAGTATTTTGTTCTATATTCATGTTTTGTCCATTTTGGATTATTAAAATTTGATGGTGAAATGACCAATTTTCATGATTTTGACCCTATGATCTAATGATGGCACAACATTGAAGAATGAGCTGAATGATGACCATGATGACTATGGGACTCTTTCAACAATGAATGACCTGACCGTGATGATTTTCATTGACGATGTAGGTGAAAGGAGTAGTAATGATCTCAATAACCTATTCAGTGACCAATTTTTTGCATGACCTAGTGGAATGATAAAAAAAAAATTGAGTGAGACCCCTAATATGATATGAAAGAGTTAATTTTGATCACTGGTGGAAGGATGCAAATACTGACATCAATAGGATTTAATTTTAATTATGATATTTTTGAGTTACCTAGGGGTAAATACATTAGGTAAAAGTATCTTTGAGGATGAATGAATCAGTTTCACTAAAGTTAGGGATGAGTCAGTTTGACCTCCCTACACTTTAGGTTTGGAGTTCAGCCTTTTGTGGATTAGCTCCAAAACTCAGGGATTCGACCCCTGAGGTTGGGATAAGTTGTTTCATGTCTATATCTTTCACCTCTTCACTCATTTGAGAGGTTGGATGCTGTTGTATTAATCATAGACACTAGTGTATTCAGATTTTGGCAGGAATATATTGGATGAGTTGCAGCTATTCTTTTGGGATTCATGTGGTATTGTCCTTTGGCATAGTTTCTTCTTCAGTTTCATATGTATGAATGTTTTGTACTTTTCATGTTCATTAGAGCTCTATGATATGTTTTATTCTCAATTTTTATAGGCAGAATACATCTCTTATGCTCTATTTTGGGAGAATCACCATAATTTGTTTCAGTTCTTCAGTTTAAAAGGAATTCATGCACTATCATGCTCTTTTTAGCACCTCACGAGTTTGATCCATCTCACCCTAAAACCATAAAGTGTGAGAGTTCTTACCTACCTTTCCCCATTAGATGACTGCAATTATGATCTTATTTTCCCTAACCTAGTTACCTCTTTGACCTAATTCACTCATCCAGCACCCAAATCTACCAATCAAAACCCATGTGCTACTATACCTAACCTAAAACACAATTGATCTAGCTCTCTTGGTTGTGATCCCTTGGAGAGAGCCCTCTCCTGCCTAGTAGTGCTAGCTACTTGGCGAGAGCTTGGTCTATAGTTACCTTTGCTGGTCTCTTCTCAGCCTCGAAGATCCAGTGGAGTGTTAATAGTTTCAACCACTAAATATATGGCATCATGTCATCTTGAGGTAATTATTAGTTCCACAATGAAGTCCATTTATATAACTTCCCATTTAGATTCTGGTATCTCATGGGGTTGCAATAACCCTGATGGATGTCTGTGTTCAGCTTTTACTCGCCGACACTCTAAGCATATTTCTACAATGTTTACAATGTCATTCTTCATACCCTTCCAAAAGAAGAGTGGTTTTAGGTCCATGATCATATTCTTAACAATAGGGTGGGCCATGTATATTGCGCGATGTTCTTCATTCAAGATCAACTGGCGTATATATTCATTTGGTGGCACATATATCCTTCCCCAAAATCATAGCAACCCATCACTATCAAGGGAGTATTCTTCATATTTTGGGATCATCATTTCATCCTCCCCCAAACTCTTGCTAACCTCCTTATACCAGGTGTCCTTAAATTGCAAGTCAAGCAATTTCTCCCTCAATTTTGTCTTTAAGGGAATCACTTAAAATATCTGAGGCCACCTACTTAAAGCATCATCCACCCTATTTATCATTCCTTTTATGTAAGTGATATCAAAATCATATTCACTTATTAGCTCATACCACCATCTTTGTCTTGAATTTAGGTGGTCTTGAGTGAAAATGTGTTGTATCCCATAATGGTCAGACCTAAGTTCAAACTTCCTTCGAAGAAGGTAATGTCTCTAAATATTTAGTGCATAAACAATTTTTTCCATTTATAGATCATGGGTTGTGTAGTTATGTTCATGGGTTCTAAGTTTTCTTGATACATATGCTATTACTCTTCATTCTTACATCAATATACAACCTAACCCTTGCTTGGAGGCATTGGTGCAAACCAGAAATTCTTGTTCCATATTTGGCACTTTCAAAATTGGCGTTGTCGTTAATGCCTCTTCACATTTTTCAATCCAAATGAATTTCTTGTTCTTTCTTTGGAGATCAGTAATGGGGCTTCTACCTTTGAAACCCTTTGAAAAATCTATGATAATACCCTACCATGCCCATGAAACTTCGTAGTTCATGAACATTGGTTGGTTTTTTCCATTCCATGATTGCCTCCATCGACTTAGTCAATTCTACCGTGATACCATCCCCAAAGATAATGTGCCCAAGATAATGAATCTTTGTTGGGTAAAAGGTACACTTTGACAACTTCCCATACAATTGGTTTTCTCTAAGACATTGTAGATGTTAGAGAGATCGAAGCACAGATTCGAAATAAAAATACTGTGGAAATAAATCAATCACATAAGGACACGGTCATAATGGTTCACCCAACCAATCTGGGCTACGTCCACACAACATAGGCATCAGCAATCTTATTAATCAAACAGGAGATTACATAATTAAATCCTCACAAACTCTCACCCTCTCACCAAACAATCCGTATGGATACCTGTTATATAGCAAAGAGAATCTAACTGCCTCATAAATCCTCTCACATCAAATTTAGGATGCATTAACTCCCTCCCAACAAACTGGAGCTAATCTAGGAACTAATTCCTATTGTTGTCATCTACTGAGATTTTTCCTATTTTATTGAAAACAGAAAATCTCAACAATCTCCACCTTGACAACAATTAGCCTGATGCCCTGTTATTATTATTTTATCTCTTCTGCAAGCCAAGAGAAACCAAACACCAGCGTAGCTTCTCTAACAAAACTGGTTTCGTGAACATGTCTGCACAATTCTCCTTTGTATGCACCTTTTCAAGAGAGACTCCCCTTTCAGTGATAACTTGTCTTACAAAATGGTACTTGATCGGTATATGCTTTGATTTACTATGATAGGCCGGATTCTTAGCCAAATGTATTGCACTTTGACTGTCACAAAATAACTTGATGTTGTCCTGCAACCTACCAAATTCACCAAACAAACCTTTCAACCAAATCGCTTCTTTGCAAGCATGAGAAGCAGCAATGTATTCTGCTTCAGTAGTGGATAAAGCAACAATGTTCTGTAGCTTTGAAATCCAGCTGATAGCTCCACCTGCAAGAGTAAAGACGTACCCTGAAGTTGACCTTCTCTTATCCAAATCACCTGCAAAATCGGAATCAACATATCCACAAACAAATTCACTACTCTTATTGTAAGTAATACAATAACTACTTGTGCCTCTCAAATACCGAAGCACCCATTTCACTGCTGACCAGTGTTCTTTACCCGGATTTGCCATGTACCTGCTGACAACCCCAACTGCATGTGAAATATCTGGTCGAGTACAAACCATCGCATACATCAAACATCCTACTACATTAGCATATGGAATTCGAGACATACAATCCTTTTCTTCATCTGTATTAGGACATAAACTCGAAGAAAGCTTAAAATGGGAAGCTAAAGGGACTGACACAGGCTTCACATTGTTCATACCAAACCTCACAAGTATTTTCTCAATATACTTCTATTGTGATAGCCACAGCTTACCATTGCTCCTGTCTCTGAAAATCTCCATGCCCAAAATCTGTCTTGCTGCTCCTAGATCTTTCATATCAAACGTCCTTGCCATCTGAGTCTTCAACCTGTTGATTTCTTCAATGCTTTTGCTTGCTAAAAGCATATCGTCAACATACAACACTAAGATAATGAACATGCCATTACTTAACTACTTAAAGTAAACACAATGATCATATTCACTTCTTATATATTTTTGACTCAACATGAAAGAATCAAATTTCTTGTACCACTGTCGAGGCGACTGCTTCAGACCATACAATGACTTCTTGAGCCTGCAGACAAATTTCTTATTGCGATGCTAAACAAACCCTTTCGGTTGTTCCATATAAATTTCCTCATCTAAATCACCATGTAAAAACGCAGTCTTAACATCTAGTTGCTGTAATTCTAAATCAAGCAAAGCAACTAACGCTAACACAATTCTGATTGAAACTATTTTAACAACTGGTGAAAAAATCTCATGAAAATCTATGCCTGCTTTCTGAGAAAACCCTTTTGCAACCAGCCGCGCTTTGTACCTGTCTTCCGTATCATTCACACCCCGTTTCAGCTTGAAAACCCATTTACACCCCACATTTTTCCTGTCTTTCGGAAGCTCAACCAGATCCCATGTGCCGTTCTTACTTAAGGCCATCATTTCGTCCTTCATGGCTGCTTTCCACTTGTCACTTTTCGAACCTTCTATTGCTTCCTGATAGCATAGAGGTTCATCGTCATTAGCAGTAAATGCAACTAAAGTAACATAATCATCATACCTTCTCGGTGGCCGTTTGATTCTTGTCGACCTCCTTAAGGATGTTTCTGGCGCTTCCTCGATTGGCTGACTACCATCTGTAGGAACTTCTTGCCGATCAGTATCTGAGACCTGTTCATGATCTAAACCTGAACCCTGTTCATGTTCTGATTCTGAAACCTGTTCATGACTAGTATCTGAACTATGGTCATCATGACTATCATTAGAAATGCTATCAAACTGAATGTGCTGAAAATCAGATACATCATCCTGTTTCAATTTATTATCTACATCTAACTGTACAAGAGAGGATTCATCAAACTTTACATCTCTGTTGATGATGATTTTGCGGGTAGTAGGATCCCACAATCTAAATCCCTTTGTTCCATCACCATACCCAACAAAGATATACCTTTTTGATTTTGGATCTAATTTAGTTCGTTGATGTTTAGGCACTAGAGCATATGCATCACAACCAAACACTCTGAGTTTAGAATAATCACAAGGGTGACCTTTCCATACCTCTTGAGGAATCTTGCAACCTATCGCTGTCGATGGCGACCGATTTATCACATAACAAGCTGTAGCCACCGCTTCTGTCCACAACTCCTTTTGCAAACCAGCGTTACTCAACATACTCCTTGCTCTCTCCAAAAGAGTCCTGTTCATGCGTTCAACAACTCCATTTTGCTGAGGAGTATAAACAGTAGTCTTATGTCTCTCGATCCCTGCATCCTTGCAATAGTTTTCAAACTCCTTGGAAGTAAACTCACCACCATTGTCAGTTCTTAAACATTTTATAGTTCTACCAGTGATGTTTTCTACCAATGCTCTAAACTGCTTGAAAACTGAAAAAACATCAGACTTTCTTTTCAACATGTAGACCCACACCTTCCTAGAAAAGTCATCGATGAACGACACAAAATATGACGAGCCACCATATGACGCTGTAGGAGCTGGACCCCAAACATCTGAATGAATATAATCAAGTATCCCTTTACTAGTATGTTTGCCTGTTTTAAATTTTTGTTTACTTTGTTTTCCAAACAAGCAATGTTTACAGAAATCTAACTTTCCAGACCTTAGATTAGGAAGTAACTTGCGATCAGCCAAAATCTTTAACCCTCTTTCGCTCATATGACCCAACCTTTGATGCCATAGGCGAATGGAACTACTGTCATGTTCAGACACTGTAGACACATGAGCTGACCCTGTTCTTCCTTCTAACTGAAATATATTTCCTATTTTCTTAGCTTTCAATACTAGTAAAATACCTTTGTAAATTTTCATTACTCCACCTTGAATTACAGTTTTATATCCATTGGTGTCAAGTGCTCCCAGTGAAATTATATTTTTCCTTAAATCTGGTACATGTCTTACATCAGTTAACATTTTAGTTGTCCCATCAAACATTTGCAGCTGTATACTCCCTATTCCCACAATATTAGATGTGACATCATTCCCCATGTACACGACTCCATCATTAATTGATCTATACGTTTTAAACCATTCTCTATGAATACACATGTGGTTTGATGCACCGGAATCTAACAACCAATGTTGATCATGATTTGACAAATTAACTGATAACACTTCGTCGCTCATACCTGAACCAGATGCCGAACCTGTATCTGTCGTGTTTGCTTCCTTCTTCTCTGTCGAAGAGTCTCCTTTCTTCTCTGTTTGCTGTCTCTTCCAGCAGTCTTTCTTCAAATGCCCCGATTTGCCACAAAACCAGCACTTTACTTTGCTCTTCTTCCCTTTCGACTTTGAACGCGAATCGTTGCGCTTACCAGAGCGTCTTTCTCTAGAACGACCTCTAGCCATCATTGCCTCTGATGTAGAGGTGTCTGCATTCGACCTCTTCCTCGTCTCCTCGGACAACAAAGCTCCAACCACATCGTCAAACTCAAGGATGTCTGCAGTACTAAAGCTTATGGAAGTAACAAAGTGATCCCACGATTCGGGCAATGAACACAATAGAGTTATTGCCTTATCCTCTGAATCAAATTTTACATCTAGACATTGTAATTGTACCAATAGAGTATTGAAAACATTCAGATGGTCAGTAATCGAGGTACCTTCCTTCATTCGCAAACCATAAAGCTGTCGCTTCAGGAGAATCCGATTTTTCAAGGATTTCGTCATGTAGAGCTTCTCAAGCTTCGACCACAAGCCTGCGGCGGTCTTCTCTGACACAATGTTGAACAGAACGTCATCCGCCAAACATAACCGAATTGCGCTCAGAGCTCTGTCATCCAACTCATCCCATTCATCCTCCGTCAAGGAAGAAGGCTTTTTGCTTTTCCCCAACAGCGCTTTCGCCACGCCTTGTTGAATCAGCAGATCATGCATCTTAACCTTCCAGATCTCGAAATTATTCTTGCCATTAAACTTCTCAATTTCAAAACGGGCACTTTGAGTTTTCGCCATCTTGTATCAGCAAAAAACACAATAATCTCCAAAAAACCAACTTTTAAATAAAGAATGCATTTTTTAATAAAAAATGCCCTTTAAAAACAAAATACCCTTCACCTTCCTTTAAGTGCCTCTCACTTACTTTTAAAAAAAAATATATCCTTGACCTTCCTTTCATACCATATGCAAATGGTATTAAAAAAATTACAAATCAATTTTATAATAAAACAAATGGACCTTTTTTACAAAAGCGTTTCATAAGAGCTTTATGAAAAGCTTCACTTAAGCTTCAAATCGATATATTTTTTTTTGTTTTATCATATGCAAAACTTCAAATCGATTCAAACACAAATCGATTTTAAATGTATTAACACATATCGATTTAATTTGACGGCATTTGAAAAAATGAACTTAACGTTTTAATAAACCGATTCACTGCACCAGCAATCAATAGCACCTCCACGAAAGCGGACAGGATTTCAACACGGCCAGCGCAATGTCACCATCCTCCACGCACAGTCATACGCCCCTTCCGCAGCAACACGCACCAGCAGCGAATGGACTATCCGCACCACACCAGCACGCAGGTATTGGATGACTATCGCCCCCAACCACGCAGCAATCCTCCACGCACAGCAATATGCAGCTTCACTTCAACGAATAAACCAGCAATCATGCGCTCCTCTCCACGCAACAGCTCTGTTGGACAGCAGTTAAATCACGCACCAACAATTCTGCGCATCAGCACTCCAACATTGCTCTGATACCACTTGTTGGAGATCAGAAGCATAGCAGATTCAACTAAATACTCAGCAAATAAATCAAGCACATAAGACACAGAGGTTTAACGTGGTTCACCCAACCAATCTGGGCTACGTCCACACAACATAGGCATCGGCAATTCTTTATTAATCAAACATGAGATTACAAACTCTCACACACACCAAACAATACGTATGGATACTGTTATATAGCGAAAAGAGAATCTAGCTTTGCCTCATAAATCCTCTCACATCAAATTTAGGATGCATTAACTCCCCTCCCCAACAAAAGTAGACTAATCTAGGGGCTAATTCTTATTGTTGGAATCTCTCGAGATTTTGCCTACCATGCGTAAAACAGAAAATCTCAACGGTAGAAATATCGTCAAGTGTTCATCATGCTCTTCCGGGATCTTTGGGTAGATAAAAATGTCATCAATAAAGACTTGAAAAATCTTGTCCAAGTAATCCTGAAATATTCCATTCATTGAACTCATGAAAACACCCGATGCATTTGTCAGTCCAAAGGGTAAAACTACAAATTCATAATGCCCAAATCTTGTCTTAAAGGTTGTCTTCGGGATATCTTCTTCCTTGATTCTTAACTAATGATATCCCAACCTCAGATCTATCTTTGAAAACACAATTTCCCCCCTCATTTGATCAAACAAGTCATCTATTATTTTTTTCCACAGAAAAAAATGATGAACTTTCTATTATAAATAGATAGTTTCAGAGCATATGCATAGCATTTCTAACATAGAGCCATTCCCTTTTACAAGAGGGAGTGGAATCAAAGCTGCTAAAACACCTGTGCAGATGTTAGCACCTCTAAACCCATAAAGAACCCATTGCAAACAACAGTGCGTCTCTTTTAGCTCATCATCACCCGGTAAGAGGAATGAGAGCAGAAAGAGAGTGAGCACAAAAACCATAGCTGCACTATCAACATAAAGGAGCTGGCAGTAGGAACTATCCCAGCCCCATATAAATGAACATCTAGAGAACAAAAAGGGAGCCCAGAACCTCCTTACATAAGGAAAACAGTTCTGGACTCAATATAGTAGCATGTTTCGAGTTTTTATAAGTCCAAAATAAACTGAACAGAAATAAACAACATAATTACACAAAAGTTGGCTGTTCACGAACATGAACAGTCCCATTAACCACTTCAGCTACTGCCCAGGTCCCCAGAGCGAGTTGAGCACCTTCTTTAGATAAAAGATCTGCTTGCTGGTTTCTTTCCCTGTAGATATGAACAACAGAAATTTCTGAGAAAAAGGATTTAATACGAAGAACCTCCTTAAGCAATGGTAGTAAAATAAAATTCCTGCACTGCTGAGTCCCATTGAACCAGTTTACTACATTTCTAGAGTCAACAAAAATCTGAATCTGTCTGATATGAATAGAAGTAAGCCAACAGAGAAGTTGATGGAGTGCTTTAAGTTCAGCGAAATTATTAGTCCCTTGCCCAAGGCCGACAGAAGCTCGGAGAGAGTTTTCAGCGGAGAGATAGATGACCAGACCAGCACCACAAAGATCATTGTCACCAGAAGCCCCATCAAAATAAGCCCAAGGAACTGACTGATTAATAGACTCAGGCTCAATGTTGCGGGAGGAAACTACTGTTGCAGGCGAAGGAATACTATCATAAATTGTAGCGCCTTCTGCTGCCAGCCTGGCTAAAGGAAAGGAAGACTCATTGAAAATCATCTTGTTGCGCGCAATCCAGGTTCCCCACACAATAAGGAGAGGAAAGGCCCTGATTTTATCATTTGAAGCCTCATGCCACCAAGAATTCCAAGCCTGAGAGAGGCCCTCTCCATGCCATCTCAAGGGGATATTCGTCAGCCACAAAGATTCTATCCACAGGCTGGAATTGAAAGGACAAAAGAGGAAGATATGTTGAAGAGTTTCTTCATCGGACTTGCAGAGAGAACACCAGCTCGGCCCCTGCTTACCTCGTTTTTTCAGAAAGTCCCAAGTTGGTACCTTATTATGCAGGATGCACCAGAAAAAAGTCTAGTCTTTGCTGGGCTTTTGAGTTTCCAGAGAGATTTAGACCACCAACTGGGGTCCCCCCAATCTTCTTGCATCATCAGCCATTTATACCCAAACTTTGGGGAGTAGGATCCGGTCTGTGCATTCACCCAGCGCAGTTTATCTACAGAATCCGAAATTCGAATAACAGAATGCGAAAGATCAGCAATATAACGATTCCATTCGCCCATCCATCTGTTTTCAAGATGCAGATCCGTGCCTGACATCCAGCCTTGCTTTACAAGGGAAGTAGTCCTGGGATCCATCACCTGATTCAAAAAATAAAAGCCTTCTGAATTAATATGATTGACCAACTCCTGGGACAGAGAGTAGTTAGGCGAGCAACCAACCCAAGGATCACGTCCCACCCGCACCTGAGATCCATCACCGACCTGCCATGCCAGGCCTTTGTCAATTATCTGAACAGAACCCACGATTGCTTTCCAAACAATTGAGGCATTTTTGGAGGATTTGACTGGGGACCAAACCCAGTCCAAAACAGAGCCTTGACTGATATATTTGCGTTTGATGACCGAAACCCAGAGGGACTCCGTAGAGATCAACCGCCACGCTAATTTGGCAGTCAAGGATTTAGCAAAGGAAAACAGATTTTTTATTCCCCAACCTCCTCACTCCTTTGGTTTAGAGATTTTGTCCCAAGCCACCCAAGGGCTGATCGTGTCCTGTTTTGACCCAGACCAAAGAAAGGTTCTGCACAATTTGTCAATGGAAGACATAATACCTTTAGGTACCCAGGCCAGACTAGCCCAATAAACTGGAATAGCCATCAGAACGGACTTTATTAAGACCAGGCGACCTGCCCTCGATAGCCACCTGAAGCTCCAATGATTTAGTCTTTTTTCAATCTTAGCCAGAAGTCAATTCCAGTCCCGGATTCTGTAAGAGTTTGGTTTTAGCAGGAACCCCAAGTATTTAAAATTGGCCTGCAAAGAGCGGACATCATAGTTCAGCAGTCTTCGAGTTCTACTGATCTCATCAGCAGACAGACCTGAAGGAGTGATAGTCAACTTAAGAGTGTTTATTTGAAGCCCAGTAGCCTTAAGGAAAAGCTCCAGCAGAGTCTTTAAGGCCCGATAGTATTCCAATGTCCCATTGAGAAATAACAGAATATCATCAACAAACAGTAAATGCGTGATCCAGAGATTAGTGGCCACTTCAATCCCTTTTATTTTGCCCTGTCTTTTATCCTTATGAATCAGCAGACTGAGACCTTCGGCTGCCAGCAAGAAAAGTAGAGGCGAAAGAGGGCAGCCCTGCCTGAGGCCTCGTTCAGGAGTAAAAAAAGAGGTAGTAGCACCATTGATCAGAAGAGCAATTTCTGTAGAAGAAACACAACGCATGATCCATCTAACAAATTCAAACCTGAAACCAAGATGAGTAAGTAAAAGCCTTAAATATAACCAACTGAATCTATCGTAAGCTTTAGATAAATCCAGTTTGACTATAAGCCCTTTCCTGCCATTCTTTTTTAGGCTATGCAAAGATTCTTGAGCAACACCTACAACTTCGTGGATTTAGCGGTCACTAAGAAACCCAAACTGTTCCGGAGAAAGATGCGAGGAGAGGAAAGGTTTAAGCCTGGAAGCAATAACTTTCGCTATGAATTTATAGACACAGGTACATAGAGAGATAGGTCGGAAATCAGCAAAGGAAGAAGGGCATTCAGACTTGGGAATCAAGGCAAGAAAGGTGGAATTGAAAGGGCCAAAGATTTGACCAGTGGCTCTAGATTCTTCTACAACAACAACCAGATCGTCACCAAGCGTCTCAAAAAAATGCAGGAAGAATTCAACAGTCCAACCGTCCGACCCTGGACTTTTGTCCTTTTGCATACCTTTAAGAATATCCTCGACCTCCTGTTTGGAGACAGGTGCCATTGAAGCCTCATTATCCTCGTCCTCCACAAACCTAGGAAAAAGCTGCGCCACTCGGATCACTTCTGCAATGGACACTTCAGCCGGGGCTTTGAAAAGATCTTTGAAATAAGTGGTACCCAAAGTAGACAAGTCCTCGAAAGAGGTGGCCACTTCTCCATTCCCTTTAGGCAATTCCCAGATAGTGTTTGCCATCTTCCGACCTTTGGCATAGTTTTGGAAGAATTTGGTGTTTTCATCCCCCGCTTGGAGCCATAATGCCTTGCTTTTTAACCTCCAACTCTCCTCCCTTAGCTGTAGGATTTTTCTTCTGGAGGCCTCCAATTCCAAAATTCTATTCCTTGCATCGATGGAGACATAGCCTCCTCCTTCTAGGTCTTCTAGGAGAGCTATTTCAGAGTTGACCTTTATAAGTTCCTCCTCCTCCTTCTTCTTCAAGTTAGCAGCCCACTTCTTAGAAGCTACTTTCATCCTCTTCAAATTCTTCCAAAAGAAAGCACTCCTAGAAGAATCAGGCCTGACTGGGTCGACCTCCCAAGTTGATGCAAAGAGTTCCTGATACGAATCATCTTTGAGCCAGGCAGGGTTGAATCGGAAAGGCGCCCCAGGTTTACTTCCTGCACCTTTAATTTCAAGAAGGATGGGAAAATGATCCGAAAAGCCCCCATCACCAATCCAGTGACGGTAGTTCGAGAGAGATTCAACTAAAGGCTCACTTAGAAGAAACCGATCCAACTTCTTCCCCACCCAATCCTGTCCAACCCTTCTGTTCCTCCAAGTAGGTTTCAGTTTCAGAAGAGGCATGTCCACCAAAAGGGCAAGAGCAAGGTGGTTGATGAAAAAATCAGATAAAGGGTCAGCTCTGGCCGAGGCACCCCAGGATTCCGCTTCCCCTAGCGAGAAATTGAGGTCACCTCCAATAATTAAGAACTGGTGGTTTACCCAGGAGGAGCGAAAAAAAGAAGACTAGAACCACTCCCTTTCCACACAAGGCCCGTATATATTTAAAAAGAGAATGGAATGGTTGATCTCATTGGAAAACAGTTCCACATCTAAAACATTCGAAGATCCCCAAGAAGAAACATACTTTAATTTAGAAGGATTGAAACCAGAGACCACACCACCAGATCTCCCCACAGCATCAAGGGCAAAAAAGGACCAACCAGGAAACATCTTAGATAAAGCAGAGACGACCTCCTCCCCTTTGCCAAGAGTTTCTTGGAGCAAAAAGATATCCGGGTTATAAGCACGCATAAGCTCTTTGAAGGCTAGCCTTTTGGCCTGGCTAGCTAAGCCCCTGCAATTAAAGGATAGGACTATCATGGCACATCACCAGGGGGTGGCCGCTCTGCTCTAAGCACCCGGGAGAGAGTCATCTGTTTGCCATCAGCTATATCAACAACAGCTTTGGACTGGGCAAGGGAGAGGTTAGATTTACGACCTCTGGTCTTTCTGGCCCCTACTTCAACAGAGTTAGAAGCGAGACCACCCACTACAAAGCCCGAACCCCTCTTATCAGCTCAAGATCTGAGATTGTAAGGAACAATAACCGACGGCCGAGGACAAGGGACAGAAGAGTCAGCCTGAGTAGAAGAGGAAGGAAGATCAAAGGCGTCGGGAACGGTGACAACGACACTATCCAAAGGAGGTGAGGAAAGATTTAAGGCCGAGAGATCACTCAAAAGCTGCTTGGAGGGACCAGGCTCCATGCAAATAGAAACAGGAAAACCAGAAGATGATAGAGACAAAAAAGGAGGAGATGAAGACATACCCGCCTGAGTCACCCTGCCAGGATCAGCTTCTGAGAGGGGAGCCAGCGGGTCAGCCATGTCCTCGAGAGGCAGAGAGGAAGGACCAGTAGCATCCGTCGGGTTCCGGACCAAGACCTCTTCGAGCGGAGAGGGAACATCCTGAGCAGATAGACCCTGAACTGCTTCCATAGGATCCACTTCCTGGACTGAAACAGTCGATTTCTTCGCCCTGTTCTGCCTTCTTTGTCTGCGTTTTTGTTGATGACCCAACGGGCAGTCACGAGCCAAATGACCGGTCTTATGGCATCTGTTGCACCTGAAGGGGAGGTGCTCATAGTCTAAGGTCTGCATAAACTCCAAATCCTTATACTGTAGCAACATTGTCTCCGCAAGACCTTCACGAGGATTGAGGCTCACCAGAATACGGGCCACACTCTTATCCTTAGTTTGCAAGTAAGATTTGTCAGCTTCGAGGTAGGTACCCAGCGTATTGCCTATAGAGATAAAGACTGAATCAGTCCATAATTGGAGAGGAAGACCAGGCAGCTTCACCCACAGAGGAGATTTAGCCATTTTCTCCTTCTGAGCGTCAAAGAGGGGGGTCCATCTTCTAAAAAGAACTGGTCTCTTGTCGAAGAACCAATTCCTTTCCAGAACTCTGTCCACTTGTTCTTTGCTGTCGAAAGTAATGCTGAACCATCCTCGCGCCAAGATGGTTATGTCGACTGGAAGGCCTGGAGATTCCTTCCACATTGAGCGAGCCCACTCTGCAATGTATTCTGTCGAAAACTTTCTTCCCCTAACTCTTCCTACAATCATAATCTCAGATAAATCCATGACGTTTTCAATACTAATATCCGCTCCAAGCAAGCATTTCAGACATTCTTCCTTCGACTTGAGGAGCTTATCTTTCTTCCTCTTTGATCCCACAACTTTCTTGACCCCTTCCTCCTCTGCTACCGGCTTTGGTGGAATTTCAGCGCGAATTGTCTCCAAAAGGAATTGCCTTAGTGCATCAATAGAACGTAAGGGCTCAAGACCATTAAAAGAGTAATGCTAAGCACCAACCCCTGAAACTGCTTCACGATCCGGCGTAATCCCTTGATTGTCAGAAGCAACAGATTTAGGGATAAATTCCACTGCCTTACTGGAAGAAACCCTTGACAAGAGGTCATGACCTCGACCCCCATCCTCAACTGGTTCAGCCACAACCCCTGCAACAGGAAACGAGGGCAAAGGAACTCCCACTGCACCTTCGGAGATTACCTTAGGAAACCCAGTCTCTCCTTCGGGATCATGAGGCCCTCTCGAAACTGCTTGAAAAGGGGTCCCCTGTAAAACAAGACCTTCCGAGGGTACAGCCCTTGGAAAAGAGGGGCCCTACGAGAAAGGTAACCCTCTACACCCTATCCCTTCATCAAGACCCCCAGAAACAACAAAGGAAAGAGGGTTACCGTGAAGAGCCGAGGGCCGCGATACCGAATCGAAATTGATAGCTGATTTGAAAAGCTCTTCTGAGGTTTGCGGGTAGTTGCTGTTGTGGATGAGCGTAATACCAAAACTGGAACCACTTCTCAGCGCAAATAGATTGTTACTAGCGTCCCCACAACCGGTCGAGAAACCTTCCCATGCTGCTTCAGCTGCAAAGTTGAGCGAAGAACGGTTTGGAAAGTAGAGATCGATGTTCTTCTCCGTGACTTCTACCCCCCAACAGGTAAGCAGATCCTCCGGCGATGGCTCTAACTCAACCGAGAAATTGTCAATACCCATTGTAGACAAATAACCGCCCTCTTAAGAAAAACTGGAAAACCCCTCAAACCTCGCTTCCCTGCAGTCGCCCTAAACGCCAAAACCCATTCACCGGATCCAGAACCGCTTCCGAGAGAAACCTCCATGCTGAAAAACAGGTTCAGGGCGACATGTACCGAAAACTAGAGACCTCGCTACCGTAGGAACACACGCGGAAACAACTTGACACCTTCTGCAAAACCCTAGCTCCCTCCGTCCCATCATCAAGCCCGTCTCTATCAATTATTGTTCTACAACAAGCTCATTCACACAGCAAAGGGTATTGAATTTTATCATCACTTTGTTCAACCGGCGGTAGTCAATGCACAACGCCAAGACTCCCATCCTTTTCTTCTTAACGAAAATCATAGGAGATCCCCACGACATATGTTGGGTCCTGGTGCCGCTATCAATTATTGTTCTACAACAAGTCATCTATCCTTGGTAAAGGTTACTGATTTTTTATCGTCACTTTGTTCAACTAGCAGTAATCAATGCAAAGTCGCCAAGACCCATCCTTCTTCTTAACGAAAATCATAGGAGCTCCCCGTGGAGATATGTTGGGTTGTATGAACCCCAAGTCCAACAATTCCTTTAATTATATTTTAAATTCCTTTAGCTCTATATCTGACCTACGATAGGGTGCCTTTTCAATAGGCTCGGTTCTTGGTTTAAGGTCGATGGTGAAATCAATTTCCCTTTTTAGGGGTAGCCGAGGTAGTTCTTCGGGAAATATGTCCTTGAATTCAAAAATAATTGGATGTTTATCAAGTTTTTTAGAATCACTCTTATCATTTAAAGATACCACCATGAATATTTTACATCCATTTCCTCTATATTTCATTAGTTCCAAGGAGGAGATGAACCTCAGGGACACCCCTCGGTTCTTTCCCCTCAGTTATTTTCTTTGGTTTTCATCATATGTGAAATGTAGTACCTTGTCTTTGCAGTCTAGGAGTGCCTCATGTCTTTCCAACCAATAAATTCCTATAACTACGTCATAGAATCCTAATGTCATAGATTACAAGGATACCTTGGTCTTACATACACCCAGTTCCACCTCATAATCCGTTACCATCCTTCCGACATTTATTTTCATACCACAAGCTATTACTACATGTCTAAAATCACGTTGTGCAATTGGTTTATGTTTAATCCTTGATAATTCATTTAAATAAATAAAATAATCAATGGATCCTCGATCTATTAAAATTAAAAAACTCATACCATCAATATTAATTGATGTTTTCAACATAGTGGACTAGTTTTCAACTTGGCGATTGTTCACCACTGCATGGATGCGATGAGCCTTCCCCAGATCCTCCACTATAGCTTCTTTTTGAGATGAGTTGGTATTACTTTTATTTTGAGGGAAATCCCTCTCGTAGTGAGGACCTTCACAAGTCCAACATCCCCTCTTAGGATCTTGGCTCCTACTACTGATTGAACCAAATATGGCTTGGAACTTTGTTTGAAATAGCCATACTGTTGGGATCGATGCTAAGGTGGTGTGACTTTGTGCTGTCACATAGGACGGTTTTGTTTTTGTTGACAATTTTTTTGTGGTACCTTGTGCGGCTGCTAAGCTATATGCCTATAGGGTGTTCTTTTATTTCATGTTTACCACTTTTGATGATTGAGTATAAGACCCCTTTGAAAATTTTTACGTTCTATACTATTTCCACTTAGTACTCCTGATCCTGTGGGCCTTGTCGACTTACTAGGTCCATTGTTCATGATCTCCTCCTCTGCAATGATTGCCAGCTGAACTACCTCGTGCAAGGTGTGAGGCAATAATATCCTAACCTTGGCCCGAATGTTAACATTTATTCCATACAAAAATTTATTCATCTTGAGCCTTTATGTGTTTAAGTGAGGGGCATAACAGAGTAATTCCATGAAACGAGCCTCATACTCTTGTGCTGAGAGACTCCCCTACTTTAGTGTATTTAATTCATTTAGTTGTCTCTCAAGGAACTCCTCTGATATGTAGCGTTCTCTAATTTTTTTCTTCAAATAATTCCGAAGTTACTTCTGAGATATCCATCCCCAATTGGGGTAATAATGACTTCCATGAAAGTAGTGTGTTTCCCTTTAGATGGAATATACCCATCTTGGCCTTCATGTTTGAGGTGTAATATCTGAGGCTAAAGCACATTGCCTTGTTTTCTAACCATGCCTTTACAGATTGACCATCCGTGGACCCCCAAAACTCTGTAAATTATATATTTTCCAAATCTCGACGTACATCATTTCTTGTAATGTTTTGGGGTGCTTCATTTTGTATGAACCGTCCTCCATGATCCCATTATAAATGGTTTTTTAATGCCTCAGACATGTGCTGGAATGATCTCATTAAGTTCAACACTTCTCCAACTGGTATTTGTTCTTGTGTTGTGATGTTTTCCCCATCATTGGGTGGGATGGCAGGAGTTGGTTGTTGTGGTGGTGGCATGTTGCGCCCTCTAGTTTCCCCACTCCTTCTTGTACTTCTTCTAACCATGGTTCACCAATGAATCCTACCACAATTTAACATGATTTTCCTTAT
>JAXQQM020092278.1:0-22500 GCA_034641835.2 Pinus albicaulis
TGTGTAGAAAATTTGAATAACTGTTAAATTATTCACTGAGATTATCCTGATCACACACTATTTGAGCTTCATGCATAATACATAACCTCTTCTACTATTTATCATCAATTTGTGGAAATATAAACAATCTCATGTGCACATTAAAACCATAAACAATCACACATATAAACACAATATTTATGGGAAAGCTTAAAGCTGAAAACCCCCAACTATCTGTATATTATAATGATAGAGATCATGTAACAATCATTGTACAAACTCCTCACAAGCTCTCGGTACAATCTCCAATTGTTACACACTACACAAGCTCAGATCATACAAAACACATGCTCCAATCTGCTCCACCTGTTAGCCTGCCTCTACTACGCAATCCAAGATGAATAATTGCACATCCTGAGTTCAAATCCCTCTGGTATGTACTGCGCAATCCTCATTGGCATCTCCATCAATGTGTGGTGCAAACTCATGCACCAGTATAGTCACAATTGATAGTCACACTGCTCTTTCACCTACCTCTTCACTGGTCTCCACTGAAACTGTCCATGCACTGAAGTTAACTGATGTATTCTTTAGTTGATTAATGAGTTTATAATTAGTGAATTAATTAATAATTAATTCACACCACTCTCACTAGTGTATCAATCGGTTAGACTAGATACAACTAGCTCAACTATGTTTAACTCAGTTAAATTGAATACAACTCCACTAACTTCCTCAATCAACTCCACCAAACTCTCTCACATGAGTTCTAATTGAAGTCTTCATGCAATAGCTCCACTTAACCCTCAAGAATAACATAATTCCTTCTGTCAGCTCCTGTGCCATATCTGTGCACTTAACTGAAGTGCTCCAAGAGAATAAGATAATGTTTATAGTCCAAATATTATTAAGAGCTAATAATATTCGACATATCTATTTTTAGACTGGCAATCTAAAAATAGATTCCGCCAAATATGTCTAAAAATAGAAGTCCATCTATTTTTTCCGACTTGACCAACCATCCACAAATAGCATCCTGCAACTCATAGAACATGATCCATATGTCTAAAAATAGACATAGTCTAAAAATAGACTTTGCGCCAAAAATAGCCTACGGGCCCACTTAGTGAAGGCGACTCCTTTCCACTAAGCTCATCATCTTGTTGCAATCTCAACACTATGCACCAATTTCTTGCTTCCTGACAGCTTTCCTCCACTGCGCAATTCCTGCTAAGGAAGACCTCTGAATGAATTCAAATTGGCCTTGCCTTGACTATGCAATCCTCATTGGCATCTCCAATGTGTGTCAGATGCATTGAATGCATCACTATAGTCACAATAGATAGTCCATCTCACCCTTTCACCTATCTCTCCACTGGGTCTCCACTGGAACTAACATGCAAGTAGTTAAATGCTGTATTTTTTTAGTTGCAAGTGAGTCTCTAGTTGTGAATTAATTAAATAATTAATTCACTAAAATCTCACTAGTGTATATTCATTTAGAACTAGATAAAACTATCACAATTGAGTTTAACTCACTTAACTGAGTTAAACTGAATAATAACTCTCATAACTACTCTTCCAACTCTGTCACAACTTTTCCACTTCAGTTCTAACTGAGTCCTCCATGCATGAGTCACCAACCACCCTAGGAATTGCGTAATTCCTTCAGCCCACTAATTTTCCAAATATTTTCACTGAAATAAAGTGCTCCAAGAGAATAAGTTGATATTTATTGTCGGATTATTATTAAGGGCTAATAATAATCGACATGCATCTATTTTTAGATTGACGATCTATAAATAGACTTCGCCCAATCTTCTAAAAATAGAATCTCATCTATTTTTCACATTTGACCAACCATCTACAAATAGCATCCTGTAACTTATAGAATATGCTCACCATGTCTAAAAATAGAAATACACCTAAAAATAGCCTGCATGCCCCACTTAGTGAAGGTGCCTAATTTTAACTAAGCTCATCATCTTGTTGAATCTCAACACTCCCTCTCAACAAGATAGGGATTATATTTCAACCTAATCTTGCCTCTATGGTATTCAAATTTTCTCCTGCTAAGTGCCTTCGTCAGAATATCTCCATCCTGATCTTCCCTAGGAATGTACTGAAGCAACATGACCTTTCGCTGCACACAATATCTGATATGATAATACCAGTTATATATATGTTTAGATATACCATGAAACACAAGATTAATCGAGAGTTTAATGCAACTCTAATTATCATAATGTATCACTGTAGGATCTAAATGAGAATCGAACAACACGGCCAGGATCTTCCTCATCTAGATAATATCACATGCAGCTTGACTTGCTGCCATGTATTTTGATTCCGCTGAACTGAGTGTCATGGATATTTGTTTCCTACTGTACCAAGAAACTGCCGTTGATCCGATACTGAAAACCCCTCATGATGTGCTCTTTGTGTGCGTTGGGCTGCCTACCCAATCTGCATCCGTGAAGCCATGCAACTTCACTTCATCTGTCTGTCTGTACCGTAAGCCATACTTAGATGTGCCCTTGAGATACCTCAGGACGTGCTTGCCTGCCTTCCAAAAGACCTTGGTAGGCTTAACCATCACTTCACTAAGCTGGTTCACCGCATATATATGTCCGGTCTTGTATTAAATAAATACATGAGCGAACCCACCAATTATCGATAAACAATGGCATCCACTACCTTTGCTGATGTAGCATCCTCTTTCCTCCAATTTCCTTGAAGAGGAGTATCCATGGGCTTGCAGTCCTCCATGTGAAACTTACCAAGTATCTCCCAAGCATACTTGCCTTGAGACACAAACAGTTCACCTTCTCGTTACCATATTTCCAATCCAAGGAGATAACGAGGGAGGCCCAAATCCTTCATCTCAAACTCCTTTGCAAGATTTGTCTTCCATAAGTGTATCAACTACTCATCACCCGTTAGTATTAAATCATCTACATAAAGAACAATGATTAAAATCTTACCCTCCAACACAATTTGGTATGGGTTTGCGTCCGCCTCACCCTTGGTGAAGCAAAGTCTAGTGAAATAGCTGTCGATCTAAGTGTACCAAGCACGTGGTGCTTGCCCAGGGAGTTAATTCCGTGCAGGTACGCACACATCAGATGCGATCGAGAACGTGGTAAAATTCACCTTGTATTTTATCTAAGCTAGGGGGTTTCATGTTTTGAAGAAATATTAAATTTTGAGTGATTAATTATATTTTAATTAATTATTTGTGAGAATTTGTAAATATGAGAGAATTAGTTTAGATTATTTAGAATTAATGATGGAGCCTAAGTTGGAATTAGGTTCTAAAGTTTTAGGGATAAAAAATCTATCTTTTTAGGGATGTTGAGAGATTTAGGGATTTGTTGAGATATTAAGGGGATTGAGCGAAATTTTAATTAGATCATTTTTAAAATTGTATAAATAGGAAGGGGTTTTGAGAGAAAAACACATTGAGATAGTTGGAAAGAGTGAAATTAACTGGTAGAGGAAATTTGGTTTTGAACAACGGAGTGGCAATACCTACGGCAAGGTAGCAAGGGCCAAGAACGTTGAATATTTGGCCAAGAAGATCAGTTTGTAAGTATGTTAATTTTTATGAACGTGTGATTTTGAGTTATGCGCCTTAATGGACTGGTTTATGTATGGTTAAATTCTGCATAAGTGAGCTTTCGAATGTTGGTTATGGTTTGGAGCGTTAATGAAACGCTGTTCACTTTGATTTATATGAAAAGCGTTAATGAAACATAACTTAATTGTAGACTGGAATAGTTTGTAATAGCAGATTGCAAAATGGTGAATTGATTATATGGAAGGCGCCATTGTCTTAAGAGTTTTAAGAGTGTATCAATTTGATTGAATGCAATGAGATTTAAATGTTTTGAATTCCATTTGCTATTTCAAGAATTGGTGGACGCTGGAAGCGTTAATAACTGGTGTAAAAGAGTTCTGGTTGCATTTGATAAGGAAACACTAAGCAGAATCAGAGGTTTGGTTAACGTTAAGTGTTGAATAAATTACAATAATCTATGCTGGAGTGACAGGTTTTAATAATTAAATTTCTACTGTGAGCATTACGCAGTGAATTAACAATTGAAACTGCAGAGGAGAAACATAAGCCAACGAATCTGGCAAAGTCGTTGAGCTGAAAGGCGCTGAAGAAAGACAATCCGGCAAATTCGAAATTGCAGCGTTGGGGCAATTGCATGAAATCGTTGTATGAAGAGGCGCAGAGCTCTGGTTTAAACTCTGTCTAATTAATCGATTGTAATTGCAGGAAAGGCCGGTTGCTCTATCAATTGGGAAAATGAACCGTGAACGATCCAACGTTTGAAGTGAGAATGGAAAAATTCGGTGTTTCCCTGCTATTCACCTGAAGGAGACCATAAAAATAAGTTAAACGTTGGATAAGAATGTCAAATCGCAGCCTCCCAGTAGCACAGATTATTTAAATGCAGAATGGGTAAGAACAGAAGGGTAATTGCCTTGTATATCATCTGAAAGTTGATTGATTGTGTTTGCAGAATAATGAATTCAATGTTAACTGGATTTGTATGTGAATGAGACGTTGTGAGAAGCGCAGCCTGGAAACATCAGTGGAAAAACTCTGTAGGGAAAATCGATATGGTTTTAATAATGTTGACTTCCTGAAGACTGCAGACGGCACATAGTTGGATGTAATGCCTACAGTGAGTGCCATAAGTTTAATTGGAAATTCTAAGTATCGATCCTGAAAGGTAAGAAGGTTTTTAAGTCACAAAGAAAGCATTAAACACGTTGATGCCATCGTAGAGGAGTGTGAGCCATTGAGGCCGATCCGTGGTAATGTAAACACAGTACATTGTAATTGTCAGTTCAGTTCAAAGTATGAAGCCGAAGAAATGAATGTGTGATGCGTTGATATAGTTTTCCTAAACCAAAGAATTTGTGAAATGAATTTGAGCTCTAGTTTGGTTTGTGCAAGCCCTGCAAAGTCCACGGATAAATAGTTAATGGAATGGATATGGCGAAAGACTGTTTCCCTTGCATTTTAGTAAGAAGTGAATAAGTCCCGGCTTAAATGTTGGTGATTATTACTTATGCCAAAATAGATCAATTTCCAGTCCATCCAATCCAATTCTAAGCATATGAGTGATATGCAGAAGGAAGAATGATTTGCGTACAACCCAAAAATATAAGACAGGTTAAAACAGGTTGGACCTAGAGTTTGTTGTCGTGTAAAGTTTATTTTAATGAATGAGGCATTGGTATGGTTTAATGAAGGATTTGAACATATGATTGATTTAGAAATTGATATGAGATGAATTAGTATATGCAAAAAGAGAAGATCCTGGGTATTGCAGGCCCTGCTTGCGTCATTTTTGGTATCAGAGCCTGGCTTTGTATGAAAGTTCTTGAGAAGTAATTCTCGGTTATGCATTCAAACAGAATAGAATTCTGTTTTGATTGGTAAAATTTGATATGGGTTGTATGAGTGATTGACAAATTGCAGGCGATAAGTGCAAAGATAAATTATGACAACGTTTATGAAGTAGCAGATGTGCATGCAGGCAAAGGAGATCAGATTCTAATCTGACAGTCAAGCAACCAGAATGCAGCGGAATGAATGAAGAATTGTGCAAGTATTGTGTTTGTTTAATTTTGATTTGGGTTTTACTGACAAAAAAATGGAATGAGGATTGATGGTTGCAGCAATGAAGAAACTCAGCAAAGAAGGAATTGTTGCTGACAGCTAAAGTTTGCCAGATAAAGCCAGAAGATTGGAAGAGAGGATCAGATTTTAAAATCTGATTAACAGTGGTTGAATATCGAGAATTTGTGCAGAGGAAGCATAAAGATTTGCTGGAACAGATTTGGAGGAGTGGTGAGATTCTGAAGGTAATTGAAGTGCAGGAGAATGGAAGGACAAGATCAGACGAGATCTTGGAGGTAAGATGATATGGTTTTATTTGGATATTGTAGTCTTTGCATTGAAGTATTATTGCAACTCCCAAAAGGCAATGTGATTAGAATTGCTAACAGATAAAAGAAGCTGGTAAAAGTTTCTAAGTGAAAACATAGACGTGGCAGAACCTTGAGGAATTCCAATAGAGATTGGATAAGGAGGACAGTTGTGAACAGGCAGATGAGTTGAAGCCCAGGAAGAGCAAAGAGAAGTGCTCAAAGGAGGTTCCGGAGATAGAGAACCAATTGCTTGCCAAAAGACTGAGTGAGGAGAGCTTAGTGAGGTAAGTGGCGGCATGACAGGACTTGCTGCTGAAGAGGCTTTAGTGCAACTCATATTAAAGTGAGTGAGGGACTCATAGAGATTGAAAGGATGATGACTAGTGACAGTCGTAACAGAGGTTCTGAAATAAACCACAGCAGAGGACAAAAGGAGAAGGATGCCAAGGCAATTGGCATACAGAGACAGTTAAGCAAAGAGGAATATGAGAGGGAGAAGGCTAAGATAGCAGTTCAGCTTGAGGTGTTAATGGAGATGTTGCAAAGAAATGAGGTAGACCAGAAGCATGGTTATGTCATAAGAAAGAAGCTGAAGTGGCAAAGGCTACAAGAGAAGAGGAATCATCAGGTGAATATGCAGTTGATAAAGGAACTAAGGGAACTTGAACAGGTTATTGATGCCAAACAGAGGATAGAGAAGCTCGAAAGAATTGAGCTACAGCAAAAGGAAGATGCTGAAGAAGATGTTGAAGTTTCGATATGTTACCCAGAAAGTGGACCATTACTTTTTGAAAGTGATGAAGAGCTAGAGGAGTTGAATCATATGAATGATTCGAAGTAGCTGGAAGATTTGATGACTGAAGCATCAAATAAGACCGTCAGGTCTTGTGATTTTAAAACTAATGATTTGTGTGTGATTGCAGGTTTGGAAGAAGATAGGCAGTCTTTTGAAGTTGTCAAAGATGTGAAAGAGTACCTTCCAGAAGATGAAAGTTTTGAAGCAGAGGCTGGGAAAGAATCAGTTCACTACAGTGGACAAATGCTAAAAGACATCATTGAAATAGTTGATGAGAAGGGGAGACTAGCTGACAGTCTCAAGAGTTCTTTGAGTTTGGATCAGCATACTGATATGCTGACAGAAGAAGAGAAATCAACGCAACATAATGAAGTGTTGCTAAAGGGAAAAGAGGTACAAAGGCCTTATATTTTTTATTATAATGATTGTCTTATAATTGAAGATGTTGTTGCAGACGCTGGAACATATTTGGCACAGATGGAAGAAGGACAGGAAGAACATCTACTGAAGGATGTTAAGGAGAGACTGCTGAAGAAGGATGACAAAATAGTTGTCATAAATGATAATCAAGAAGAAGTTGACAGATGCAGAAAACAGAGGCAAGAAATTGTTCTAAAAGACAATGTAGCAGCAACAGAAAATGTGCAAAATAGCAGTAAGGGTGAAAAGGAAGCAATCAAAATAAGTGAAGAACAAGTAAGAATGAGAGTTCAGCAATCAAGAGATGGAAACAATCAGCAGACAGAGGACATACTGGACAGAGAAATTGAGTTGATAAGGAGGTTAATGATAAAAACATCCCAGAGAAAGACAGCCGAAAGAAAGAAAAGGAGAGACAACAAGAGAAAGACTGTAGCAGACTTGGAAGGCAGAGCAAGTGGAGCACTACAACACAAAATATGGAAACCTGGAGGACAACAGCAGATAACAACAGCAGTAAAGCAATTGACAAGCAAGGAAAGATTACAAAATAAAATTTGGGATCCAGGAGGAAATAATTATCTAGACTTATGACCAGGTGGTCATGAATTTTCTTACATGGGGAGTCTGATGCAGGAGCATCAGCTCCGAAAATTCACCTTGTATTTTATCTAAGCTAGGGGGTTTCATGTTTTGAAGAAATATTAAATTTTGAGTGATTAATTATATTTTAATTAATTATTTGTGAGAATTTGTAAATGTGAGAGAAATTAGTTTCTAGATTATTTAGAATTAATGATGGAGCCTAAGTTGGAATTAGTTTCTAAGTTTTAGGGATAAAAATCTATCTTTTAGGGATGTTGAGAGATTTAGGGATTTGTTGAGATATTAAGGGGATTGAGCATTTAATTAGATCATTTTTAAAATTGTATAAATAGGAAGGGGTTTTGAGAGAAAAACACATTGAGATAGTTGGAAAGAGTGAGAGTGTGGTAGAGAGCTGGTTTTGAACAACCAAGGCTGTAAGCCTCTGGCAATTTGTAAGGGCCAAGAACGTTGAATATTTGGCCAAGAAGATCAGTTTGTAAGTATGTTAATTTTTATGAACGTGTGATTTTGAGTTATGCGCCTTAATGGACTGGTTTATGTATGGTTAAATTCTGCATAAGTGAGCTTTCGAATGTTGGTTATGGTTTGGAGCGTTAATGAAACGCTGTTCACTTTGATTTATATGAAAAGTGTTAATGAAACATAACTTAATTGCAGACTGGAATAGTTTGTAATAGCAGATTGCAAACTGGTGAATTGATTATATGGAAGGCGCCATTGTCTTAAGAGTTTTAAGAGTGTATCGATTTGATTGAATGCAATGAGATTTAAATGTTTTGAATTCCATTTGCTATTTCAAGAATTGGTGGACGCTGGAAGCGTTAATAACTGGTACAAAAGAGTTCTGGTTGCATTTGATAAGGAAAAACTAAGCAGAATCAGATGTTTGGTTAAGGTTAAGTGTTGAGTGATTACAATAATCTATGCTGGAGTGACAGGTTTTAATAATTAAATTTCTGCTGTGAGCATTACGCAGTGAATTAACAATTGAAACTGCAGAGGAGAAACATAAGACAACGAATCTGGCAAAGTCGTTGAGCTGAAAGGCGCTGAAGAAAGACAATCCAGCAAAGTCGAAATTGCAGCGTTGGGGCAATTGCATGAAATCGTTGTATGAAGAGGCACAGAGCTTTGGTTTAAACTCTGTCTAATTAATCGATTGTAATTGCAGGAAATGCCGGTTGCTCTATCAATTGGGAAAATGAACTGTGAACGATCCAACGTTTGAAGTGAGAATGAAAAAAATTCGGTGTTTCCCTGCTATTCACCTGAAGGAGACCATAAAAATAAGTTAAACGTTGGATAAGAATGTCAAATCGCAGCCTCCCGGTAGCACAGATTATTTAAATGCAGAATGGGTAAGAACAGAACGGTAATTGCCTTGTATATCATCTGAAATTTGATTGATTGTGTTTGCAGAATAATGAATTCAATGTTAACTGAATTTGTATGTGAATGAGAAGCGCATCCTGGAAACATCAGTGGAAAAACTCTGTAGGGAAAATCGACATGGTTTTAATAATGTTGACTTCCTGAAGACTGCAGACGGCACACAGTTGGGATGTAATGCCTACAACGAGTGCCATAAGTTTAATTGGCAATTCTAAGTATCGATCCTGAAAGGTAAGAAGGTTTTTAAGTCACAAAGAAAGCGTTAAACACCTTGATGCCATCGTAGAGGAGTGTGAGCCATTGAGACCGATCCGTGGTAATGTAAACACAGTACATTGTAATTGTCAGTTCAGTTCAAAGTATGAAGCCGAAGAAATGAATGTGTGATGCGTTGATATAGTTTTCCTAAACCATAGAATTTGTAAAATGAATTTGAGCTCTAGTTTGGTTCGTGCAAGCCCTGCAAAGTCCACGGATAAATAGTTAATGGAATGGATATGGCGAAAGACTGTTTCCCTTGCATTTTAGTCAGTAGTGAATAAGTCCCGGCTTAAATGTTGGTGATTATTACTTATGCCAAAATAAATCAATTTCCAGTCCATCCAATCCAATTCTAAGCATATGAGTGATATGCAGGAGGAAGAATGATTTGCGTACAGCCCAACGATATAAGACAGGTTAAAACAGGTTGGACCTAGGTTGTTGTCGTGTAAAGTTTATTTGAATGAATGAGGCATTGGTATGGTTTAATGAAGGATTTGAACATATGATTGATTTAGAAATTGATATGAGATGAATTCTTATATGCAAAAAAAGAGAAGATCCGGGTATCAGCAGCCCCGGCTTTGCATCATTTTTTTTTGCATCGTGAGTCCACTGTATGAAAGTTCTTGAGAAGTAATTTCTAAGCAGGCATTCAAACAGACAGAATTCTGCTTTTGATTGGTAAAATTTGATATGGGTCAGATGAGTGATTGACAAATTGCAGCGAGTAAGTGCAAAGATAAATTATGACAAACGCTTATAGAAGTAGCAATGTGCATGCAGTAAAGGGAGATCAGATTCTAATCATACCAAGCAAACTGCACGCAATGTGAATGAATGAATAATTGTGCAGTATTGTGTTTGTTTAATTTTGATTTGGGTTTCCATCGACAAAGAAATGGAATGAGGATCGATGGTTGCGTAATGAAGAAACTCAGCAAAGAAGGAATTGTTGCTGACAGCTGAAGTTTTCCAGATAAAGCCAGAAGATTGGAAGAGAGGATCAGATTTTAAAATCTGATTGAAAGTGGTTGAATATCGAGAATTTGTGCAGAGGAAGCATAAAGATTTGCTGGAACAGATTTGCAGGAGTGGTGAGATTCTGAAGGTAATTGAAGTGCAGGAGAATGGAAGGACAAGATCAGACGAGATCTTGGAGGTAAGATGATATGGTTTTATTTGGATATTGTAGTCTTTGCATTGAAGTATTATTGCAACTCCCAAAAGGCAATGTGATTAGAATTGCTAACAGATAAAAGAAGTTGGTAAAAGTTTCTAAGTGAAAACATAGACGTGGAAGAACCTTGAGGAATTCCAATAGAGATTGGATAAGGAGGACAGTTGTGAACAGGCAGATGAGTTGAAGCCCAGGAAGAGCAAAGAGAAGTGCTCAAAGGAGGTTCTGGAGATAGAGAACCAATTGCTTGCCAAAAGACTGAGTGAGGAGAGCTTGGTGAGGTAAGTGGCGGCAGGACAAGACTTGCTGCTGAAGAGGCTTTAGTGCAACTCATAGTAAAGTGAGTGAGGGACTCATAGAGATGGAAAGGATGATGACTAGTGACAGTCGTAACAGAGGTTCTAAAATAAACCACAGCAGAGGACAAAAGGAGAAGGATGCCAAGGCAATTGGCATACAGAGACAGTTAAGCAAAGAGGAATATGAGAGGGAGAAGGCTGAGATAGCAGTTCAGCTTGAGGTGTTAATGGAGATGTTGCAAAGAAATGAGGAAGACCAGAAGCATGGTTATGTCATAAGAAAGAAGCTGAGGTGGCAGAGGCTACAAGAGAAGTGGAATCATCAGGTAAATATGCAGTTGATAAAGGAACTCAGGGAACTTGAACAGGTTATTGATGCTAGACAGAGGATAGAGAAGCTCGAAACAGTTGAGCTACAGCAAAATGAAGATGCTTAAGAAGATGTTGAAGTTTCGATATGTTACCCAGAGAGTGGACCATTACTTTTTGAAAGTGATGAAGAGCTGGAGGAGTTGAATCATATAAATGATTCGAAGCAGCCCGAAGACTTGATGACTGAAGCATCAAATAAGACCGTAAGGTCTTGTGATTCTAAAACTAATGATTTGTGTGTGATTGCAGGTTTGGAAGAAGATAGACAGTCTTTTAAAGCTGTCAAAGATGTGAAAGAGTACCTTCCAAAAGATGAAAGTTTTGAAGCAGAGGCTGGGAAAGAATCAGTTCACTACAGTGGACAAATGCTGGAAGACATCATTGAAATAACTGATGAGAAGGGGAGACTAGTTGACAGTCTCAAGAGTTCTTTGAGTTTGGATCAGCATATTGATATGCTGACAGAAGAAGAGAAATCAACGCAACATACTGAAGTGTTTCTAAAGGGAAAAGAGGTACAGAGGCCTTATTTTTTTTATTATAATGATTGTCTTATGATTGAAGATGTTGTTGCAGACGCTGGAACATATTTGGCACAGGTGGATAGCCAAATGAAAGAAGGAGAGGAAGAACATCTACTGAAGGATGTTAAGGAGAGTCTGCTGAAGAAGGATGACAAAATAGTTGTCATAAATGATAATCAAGAAGAAGTTGATAGATGCAGAAAACAGAGGCGAGAAATTGTTCTAAAAGACATTGTAGCAGCAGCAGAAAATGTGCAAAACAACAGTAAGGGTGAAAAGGAAGCAATCAAAATAAGTGAAGAACAAGTAGGAATGAGAGTTCAGCAATCAAGAGATGGAAACAATCAGCAGACAGAGGACATACTGGACAGAGAAATTGAGTTGATAAGGAGGTTAATGATAAAAACATCCCAGAGAAAGACAACCGAAAGAAAGAAAAGGAGAGACAACAAGAGAAAGACTGTAGCAGACTTGGAAGGCAGAGCAAGTGGAGCACTACAACACAAAATATGGAAACATGGAGGACAACAGCAGATAACAACAGCAGTAAAGCAATTGACAAGCAAGCAAAGATTACAAAATAAAATTTGGGATCCAGGAGGAAATAATTATCCAGACTTATGACCAGGTGGTCATGAATTTTCTTACATGGGGAGTCTGATGCAGGAGCATTAGCTCCAAAATTCACCTTGCATTTTATCTAAGCTAGGGGGTTTCATGTTTTGAAGAAATATTAAATTTTGAGTGATTAATTATATTTTAATTAATTATTTGTGAGAATTTGTAAATGTGAGAGAAATTAGTTTCTAGATTATTTAGAATTAATGATGGAGCCTAAGTTGGAATTAGTTTCTAAGTCTTAGGGATAAGAATCTATCTTTTAGGGATGTTGAGATATTTTAGTGATATTGAGATATTAAGGGGATTGAGCATTAAATTAGATCATTTTTAAAATTGTATAAATAGGAGGGGGTTTTGAGAGAAAAATACATTGAGGTAGTTGGAAAGAGTGAGAGTGTGGTAGAGAGCTGGTTTTGAACAGCCAAGGTTGTAAGCCTCTGGCAATTTGTAAGGGCCAAGAACGTTGAATATTTGGCCAAGAAGATCAGTTTGTAAGTATGTTAATTTTTATGAAAGTGTGATTTTGAGTTATGCGCCTTAATGGACTGGTTTATGTATGGTTAAATTCTGCATAAGTGAGCTTTCGAATGTTGGTTATGGTTTGGAGCCCGTTAATGAAAGCGGTACATTGCTAGATTTATATGAAAAGCGTTAATGAAACATAACTCAATTGCAGAATGGAATAGTTTGTAATAGCAGATTGCAAACTGGTGAATTGATTATATGGAAGGCGCCATTGTTTTAAGAGTGTATCGATTTGATTGAATGTAATGAGATTTAAATGTTTTGAATTCCATTTGCTATTTCAAGAATTGGTGGACGCTGGAAGCATTAATAACTGGTGCAAAAGAGTTCTGGTTGCATTTGATAAGGAAACACTAAGCGGAATCAGATGTTTGGTCAACGTTAAGTGTTGAGTGAATTACAATAATCTATGCTGGAGTGACAAGTTTTAATAAGTAAATTTCTACTGTGAGCATTACGTAGTGAATTAACAATTGAAACTGCAGAGGAGAAACATAAGCCAACGAATCTGGAAAAGTCGTTGAGCTGAAAGGCGCTGAAGAAAGACAATCCGGAAAATTCGAAATTGAAGCGTTGGGGCAATTGCATGAAATCGTTGTATGAAGAGGCGCAGAGCTCTGGTTTAAACTCTGTCTAATTAATCGATTGTAATTGCAGGAAGGGTTGGTTGCCCTATCAATTGGGAAAACGAACCGTGAACGATCCAACGTTTGAAGTGAAAATGGAAAATTCGGTGTTTCCCTGCTATTCACCTGAAGGAGACCAATAAAAATAAGTTAAACATTGGATAAGAATGTCAAATCACAGCCTCCCAGTAGCACAGATTATTTAAATGCAGAATGGGTAAGAACAGAACGGTAATTGCCTTGTATATCATGTGAAAGTTGATTGATTGTGTTTGCAGAATAATGAATTCAATGTTAACTGGATTTGTATGTGAATGAGACGTTGTGAGAAGCGCAGCCTGGAAACATCAGTGGAAAAACTCTGTAGGGAAAATCGATATGGTTTTAATAATGTTGACTTCCTGAAGACTGCAGACGGCACACAGTTGGATGTAATGCCTACAGTGAGTGCCATAAGTTTAATTGGAAATTCTAAGTATCAATCCTGAAAGGTAAGAAGGTTTTTAAGTCACAAAGAAAGCGTTAAACACGTTGATGCCATCGTAGAGGAGTGTGAGCCATTGAGGCCGATCCGTGGTAATGTAAACACAGTACATTGTAATTTTCAGTTCAGTTCAAAGTATGAAGCCGAAGAAATGAATGTGTGATGCGTTGATATAGTTTTCCTAAACCAAAGAATTTGTGAAATGAATTTGAGCTCTAGTTTGGTTCGTGCAAGCCCTGCAAAGTCCACAGATAAATAGTTAATGGAATGGATATGGCGAAAGACTGTTTCCCTTGCATTTTAGTAAGAAGTGAATAAGTCCAGGCTTAAATGTTGATGATTATTACTTATGCCAAAATAAATCAATTTCCAGTCCGTCCAATCCAATTCTAAGCATATGAGTGATATGCAGAAGGAAGAATGATTTGCGTACAGCCCAACGATATAAGACATGTTAAAACAGGTTGGACCTAGAGTTTGTTGTCATGTAAAGTTTATTTTAATGAATGAGGCATTGGTATGGTTTAATGAAGGATTTGAACATATGATTGATTCAAAAATTGATATGAGATGAATTCTTATATGCAAAAAGAGAAGATCCTGGGTATTGCAGGCCCTGCTTGCGTCAGATTCGCTGCTGAAGATCTCAAATCCTTCAGGCTGCTCAATGTACACTTCTTCCTCAATGATCCCATTAAGGAACACAGTCTTCACATCCATATGATGAATGTGCCAACCCATCTGCGATGAGAGAGAAAGGATGGTCCTTATGGAAGAATATAGTGCGACAGGTGCAAAGGTTTCTTCATAATCAATCCCTTCGATCTGTGAGAAGCCCCAGGCAACAAATCTTTCCTTATAATTATCAACGCTCCCATCAACAACTTGCTTTACCTCGTAGATCCATCTTGAACCTACCACTAATTTACCAATCGGCCTTGGAACAATCTCCCAAGCATTGTTTCTGACAATGGAGTCATACTCCTCCACCATTGCATCTACCCATGTGGGCTCCTACACTGCTTCTTCAAAAGAAGATGGCTCTGTCACGATACACTTTCTCATAAGAGCCATGTATCTAGTAAATCGGTCAGGTGACTATCTCTGTTTGCGCTGTGATGTAGGGAATCCTACATTATGTGCTGCATCAAGCTTCAGTCTCTCAGCTTCTATGGTACGCCTTCTGCCTATTCTGATGTTTGGCTCTGCATGAGTGGACTCCTCCACTCCATGATCCTCCTCCTGTGGCTGATCCACATCTAGAGGCTCATATTTGGGAGCAAGTAACTACTCCTATGCATGCAAGTGTAGCTCCCTCTCAAGTGACAACTTCATGGCTTTCACCTCATTGAATTTTATATCCCGTCGCACCAAATTCAGCCGACTGTTTGGAAAATACACACGATAATTATGGGGTGTTTATGTGTACCCCACAAATATCCCAACTTATGCAGTTGGCTCCAGCTTCTTCCTGGCGTCCTTTGTCACATGAATGTAAACATATGAGTCAAAAATATTCAAATGAGAAATATCAAGCTTCTTACCAGTAAAATATTCTTCAGGTGTACTCATTCCAAGTACTCTATGAGGACAACGATTTTACACATAAACAACAGTGTTGCATGCTTCTGCCCACAAGTGCATCGGTAGGCCTTGGTCATGCAACATAGCTCATGCAACACCCATGATCGTTCTATTCTTCCTCTCCGTGACCCCATTCTACTGTGGGTTATGAGGCGCTATGAGTTCTCTTCGAATTCCTTCTTTGCTACAAAAGTCTTTGAATCGGTTCGAGATATATTCACCACCATTATCACTTCGTAGAGCCTTCGCTTGCTTCCCCGACTCCTTCTCCACCAATGCTTTAAACTCACATAACTTTGAGAATGTTTCTCTCTTCTTCTGCATGAAGAAGATATAGCATCTACGAGAATAGTGATAAAAAAATATAACATAATACCTGTGTTTTGCTGTTGAAACAACTGAGAAAGGTCCACACACGTTTGTGTGAATTCTCTCCAGGATCACTGAAGCACGGTTCTCCTTATCATGAAAGGTGTTCTTCACAAACTTACCCATATTACATCCCTTGCAATGATCTGACTGTGCAAGAGTACCCTTGGGAAGTCCATTAGAAATATGCTGCAAAATCTTCAAGGTGCCATGGTGAAGGTGGCCTAATATCCTATGCCATAATTCTTCCTCATCCCGGCTCACCATTTTTTCTGATTTTCCCATCATTGCAACACAACCATCTACCTCCAGCTTGTAGAGATTCTTAACTCGAATCCCTATCCTCTTGGTTTGACCTGTTGTTTTATGTCGCAGGAAATATTTTCCCTCGCTAAAAATAACGTCATAACCTCTGTCCTCTGACATAACGACTGAGACCAAGTTCTTCTTCAGCCCTGGAACATGCATAAAATATTTCAACATAAATGGTTTACCTGACTCCCTCTCAAAGGTAATGATTCCAATTCCGGTCGCACTGTATCTACCATCGTCACCCATCTCTATATGCATTTGGAGATCCTTCTCCTCCAAGTCACTAAACAACTCGTCTCCCGTCATATGGAAGGAAGCACCACTATCAAGATACCACACCGATCTCACTGCCCTTGAAACCAAGCATGTGATAAAAGAGAAATCAAGTTCAAATTGTGAGGCTACGGCCTCACCCGCTGCATCTCCATCAACCTTCTTGTTCTTCTTTTTCTGTGGGTAGTTAGTGGCGAGATGCCCATGTTAGTGACAATGAAAACACTTCACCTTGGAAAAATCCAGCTTCTTGCCTTTAGCCTTGGATTTTGGATGGGATTACTTCCCCTTCCCTTTCCTTGCTTTGGAAGCCAATGTGAAATTCTCTTCGTCATCATTCTTCGATGAAGAGCCATCCCTGGTAGTCCGTCTTATCTCCTCCTGCACAAGATTCGACCAAAGTCACTCCCAATCCAACAGTTTCTCTTGTCCATTGACAGAGTATTTGTAGCTGTGCCAACTCTTCAGAAGCCCAAGGAGAGCCAAGCTCACCAAGTCATCATCCACAACTGTAATTCCCACACTCCCCAGCTCATCCCTACACTAGACAAACTTTGTGAGATATTTTGGAATATTGTCGCCCTTCTCCATTTTGATTTTTCTGAGCTTATCTTTCAACGCCAACTTATTATGGTCACTGCTACTTTGGAAAAGATCTGTCAAAGCCTTCCACATTAAAAATGGAGTGGCTTTCCCGTGAAGGCTTGAAATAATATGGCCTTTCACACCTTCCAACATAATTCTTCTTGTCTTTGCTACCTTCTTTTTCCATGCGTCAAGTAATGCCGCATCGCTAGAAGTAGGCTTAGGAACATCGCTATCGTTGAACTCCTTCAGTCCATTATCTTCAAGCACCGCCTCCATCCTGTCCTTCTAAGATATGTAGTTCGAGCTACCCTCAAGGGCATACTCCAACCACAACCCATTAAAAGCCATTTCAATGAATACTCAACTGTCGCACCAAGAAATTTCTGCAACAAATTCGAATTGTCCACCAACACAAAAAACTCAGCACCGCTTCACTATTGCAATCTACAGTGATTAACACTGCTCCGATACCATGTAGAAATTTATTAATACTGATACTATTACCGGATTCTCCTGATCTAACAAATTAATCTTATGTTAAATAAAAAATCCTTCCACTTAATTCTTTGCGGAAATTAAATCGCCAAATGCAAAACACATATGAAGAAAAATAAATTGCACATAAACACAGCTGTTTAACGGGAAATACTAAAGATGAAAAACCCAACTATCATATATTATGTATATTAATGGATCATGTAATAATCTCATACAAATATTAGTAAATCAAGCTCTTAGTACACTCAACAATCATTACACATTGTTATGCAAAAATTTTCATGTCTATGCACCAATTTCTTGCTTCCTGACAGCCTGCCTCCACTGCGCAATCCATGCGGAAGAAGACCTCTGAATGAATTAAAATTGGCCTTGCCTTGACTGTGCAATCCTAATTTGCATCTCCAATGTGTATCAGATGCATTGAATGCATCATTATAGTCACAATAGATAGTCCATCTCACACTTTCACCTATCTCTCCACTGGGTCTCCACTAGAACTCACATGCAAGTAGTTAACTACTGTATTTATTCAGTTGCAAGTGAGTCTCTAGTTGTGAATTAATTAAATAATTATTTCAGTAAACTCTCACTAGTGTATCTTCAGTTATAACTAGATACAACTAGCACAACTGAGTTTAACTCACTTAACTGAGTTAAACTGAATAACAACTCCCATAACTACTCTTCCAACTCTGTCACAACTTTGCCACTTCAGTTCTAACTGAGTCCTCCATGCATGAGTCACCAATCACCCTAGGAATTGCGTAATTCCTTCAGCCCACTGATTTGCCAAATATGTTCGCTGAAATAAAGTGCTCCAAGAGAATAAGTTGATATTTATTGTCAAATTATTATTAAGGGCTAATAATAATCGACATGCATCTATTTTTAGATTGACGATCTATAAATAGACTTCGCCCAATATTATAAAAATAGAATCTCATCTATTTTTCAAATTTGGCCAAACATCTACAAATATCATCCTGAAACTCATAGAATATGCTCACCATGTCTAAAAATAGACATACACCTAAAAATAGCATGTGGGCCCCACTTAGTGAAGGTGCTTAATTTTCACTAAGCTCATCATCTTGTTGAATCTCAACACTCTGAGGGTGGATGTGTGAGCCTCTCGATTCCCTTGTTGTTGATACAAGCATCATATCCTTTTATTTGCTGGTTGAGAAAATGTGCATATGTGTATATTATTGTAAATACTGTAATGAGCTGCGTTATAAAGCTCTAATACATGGTATGATTTTCATGATGGTTTTGATTTTGAGCAGGTTATTCATTGTAAATACTGCAATGATCTAAGTTATAAAGCTCCATGGGAATTATATTTTCTTTTCAACAGTTTTACTGAGGCATATGTGTAGTTGAACACTGAGTGATGTGTCCCCCAAGAGGGAGGGTTCTGTAACAACCCTGGTGAAAATTCCATGTAATATATGTTAAAAATAATAACCATGGTTGATGGGACACTTATTCTAAGCTAAATGTTGGGAAAAACATCCTGGGGGGGTGTTGATTTGGTTTATTATGGCTAAGGAAATTGGCAAAGGCAAAGGCAAAGGCAAAGGATTTGGAAAGGACAAAGGGCATTTTGGCACATTTATTTATGAAAATAATGGAAATTAGGAGAAAAGGAAGGTGAAAGGTCACAAGTTACATGTTAGGAGGAAAATGAAGGAAAATTATGGAAAATTAATAAATTACAGGCATTAATGATAAAAATGATGTTGAGGATCAGTTGGAAATATTTTTCTCTCATTATTCTCTCTCCCATACTCTGAACACTTAGAGTATTCTTGGAGCACTCTTGGTGAGTGTGACATACTTGGAGATTTGGAGCAAGAAGGAAAAGATCAAGTAGGGAAAGGAAGGATCATCATAACTACAACGATATTCTTTGCAGGTATCGATTTGCATGTGTATTTTACTTGCTATATTTGACGTGCATGGCATTACACGTGGTTCTTTTCTGTCTTGGCATGGGTTTTTCCAGGTGTGAAAATGTATTCAACCTAGCCTTTCCATTTCTGGATAGCCTTGGTGTTGTGGAATTATCATGTTTTGGTTTAGTTGGATATCCAGATGGATTCGAAGCTAAGTGTGGTGGATCTCCGAATATTATTATTTTTATAACACAAAACTGGTTTATGGGTTGCCTCGATGTAGGGCCTAGTGACCCTTGATTGAAATTGTGGGTTACTGTAAAGCTTAAAAGGTGGTGGTTTACTCTCCATTATAGGCCTAGGAATCCTGGGTTTGGGATTGTGGTAAATCCTGTCGATTATGTCTCAGTTTAGGGCCTAGTGACCCGTGATTCAGACAATGGGTTGTGGTAAAGCCTGAGAGAGTAGGAGACAAGAAAATTCCTCACAGTTTAGGTGGAGAGAATCCAATGATATCCATGCTTGTGTTGGCCTAGTGACCGAGGATAGATCATGGTAAAGCTGGTTATGACATGTGTTAGCCATCAATAATTTTTTTTCAGAGAAAATGATGGCTAAAACAGGTCTTCAGCCAAGAAATAATTTTCATAAAAAATCATTCATTCTTGAAGTCTGCTGTTCCTTAAAAAACAATGCTGTTCCCTCCAAAAATCCGACAAGAAATCTGCTGTTCCCTTCAAAATTGTTTCCTAAACATCCCCTTTTCATCATTTCATTCACTGATTGTGGCCCTTTTTTACCCTCCATTTTCCTCTGAAAAAAGCTCCTTTTCTCTTTTTCGTTTACCCTCCATTCCATCAAAAATCCTTGGAAAAACCTATAAAACCCTTTGATATGGTTTAATAACCTTCCTTTATAGCTATCGGGACTTCAAAAAATGCACAAAACCCCTTAAAAGGTTTCTTTCACCCTTTTTTAAAGGCCTAAAGCCCCTGAGGGCTTAAGTGTCTCCGCCCTTTCTATCATAAGGCCCAACACTATGATCAAGCGCTTTAAAAACCCCTCTAACACTATCGCATCGGATTCTTCCTTGAATACCCGCATTTTCTTTGCGAAAGTCCTTCTCCCGATGTGATAAGCCCCTTATGCCTTAAAAGCCCCTGGTCACATATTGCAACATGGGATCGTGTCCCAGGTCTTACCTTAGCCCTTATCGCGTCGCTCCATCGACTTATCCCTTTCCTTTTTCTTTTCCCCTCTGCGGCGATGTGCCGATGAAATAAGCTCTCTTCTCCTTAGCCCCTGGTCATTTCTCCCCCTTAAGACCACGCCCCGATCTAATCCCCAGCTTAAGCTCTTAAACCCCCTTCCCTTACCATTTGTTACCCCATGCCCCTCACAAAAACCTTTTTCTTTGCTTTTTCCCCGCACAAATTGGCGGATTCATTATCATTAAAACCATCGATCTTAAAAAATCAATGACCACAACGGCTTCCGCGCCTCTTCTCTTACCCTTCTTCCATCCAAATCTTGCCATCCATTCACCCCGAAAAATGAATCTCCTCCGTCGATCTATATGATCCGACAGTCTTCATTAATCTCGACAACCCAACTTTCCCCTGGACCCACATTCCACTACCTGATCCTCTCACCCTATCACACGCTGCCACCTGGTTTCCACTTTCTCTCCGCCCGAGAAACTTTTCCATCCCGCTTGGTCCGCACCGTCAGATCTCATTCCCTTCATCTGACGGTTGTTATTGCATATCGCGCAATTTTCGCGTTTGGAGTTTAACACTCCAAAGTTATGCGATACCGGCGGTATTGCAAAGGGACATGTGGCGTGATACAATTGGATCACGTTCGAATCCTTGAAAACCGCTTCCCACCCGAATTGAACGCGAAAACCATTCGCGGTATTTCCAAACCCACTTTTGCCCGAATTCATGCCATAATCCATTTTGAACCGGATTTTCTCCTGTTTTCCTCTATAAGACTCCTCCGCCTGCATGATCACCCCCTCCGCACCGATCCTCTGCTCCGCCAGCCTCCTAAGCAATTTTACCAAAACACCACAGGGTTTTTATAACATATTTTGTTGTGGTTGTAGGTTTTTATCATGGCTTTCGGAGCAGAAACCTTGACCTTGACTCACGAAGGGACAGAGCCAAAGTCTTCCATGATTGAAGGCTAAATCGCGAAGGGAGAAGGCTACCTGATTTCATCCACGGGTTTGGACAGTGATGTGTAAGCGCTGGTCATGCCATAGAAACCCTCCACACCCAAAAGCTCCCTGTCCACAGCAAAAAGGAAAACAGTAATGACAGAGGGTGAGGATCGAAGAATTAAAGTAAAGATTAAAGTTTCAAGGGGTTTAAATCGCTACAGTAAAGAGATATAGCACAGTTTGAAGGATTAAAGGCTTAAATCTGGTTATTTTTAAGGTGAAAACATAGTGTAAAGGTGGGCACAGTCAGCAAAAGCACAATTGAAGACCGAAGTAGGATGAAAAGGCATAATCAACCTTAAAAAAAAAATCACAGTTAAATAAGTGTTTTAAGGTATTAAGACAGATGTATCAGTAAAGGAGCCTTAGAATGCCACATCATTGAGGCTATAACTCCTCAAACTGCCACCTGCGAGCTTATTTTATTAAAAAAGTGCATATTGATTACACAGTCAGGGATATTTTTAAAAGACAGCTCAAAATTAACTACCAACCTACCTAAAACCCTCAAAGTCAACAAAAGCAACTAAAGGTGATGAAATTTAATGTAAAATTGATTAAAACAGAGATGAGCATTCAAAATCTTCTCCCTTAGGCCTCCCAAAGGTCAATAAACCATTACTCTATATTAATTGAACAAATGAACCCTTCTTACACTCCACCTCCTCATTCTTCTATAAATACTTCTGTAGAAGACAGTATAGAGGT
>JAXQQM020092278.1:27500-39281 GCA_034641835.2 Pinus albicaulis
GTTCACTCTTTTCATAATTTCTGCTATATTAGTGGCTTAAGGATTCGTAAATTGGTGCGCCCTTATGCCAGTAATATCTTCTTATGTTTCCTCACTGCTTGCACATCTTAATACTTGATTTCTGTGATATAGTATTGAATCGGCCCTCTTTACAGTAAAGCGGTCTCTTAACTGTCTGATACTTTCATGCTGAAGTTTTACATGATGTATTTACATTACTCCTATCCTTGTATCAGCCTCTGAGAGAGAAATTGGACCAATTCAATCTAATTTCCTTGTTTCTAACAAGAGATAGTGGGTGAGCCCCTTGGACTGACAACCCAAACTATAAAGGGCTCCTCGCTATATTAAGATGTCCTAGGCACTGGTCTATGGCAACTCTAGGCTGTCTCTAGGGGGGTGACAAAATCATCCAAAACATCTTTCTGGCGCCGTTGCCGGGGACGAATTCAAGAATATCAGTTTCCCTGGGTTTTCGACAAATTATTTCACTCTCTAATCAGGTGAGCATAGAGAGGTGAAGAGTTGCAGATTTCTCACCTTGGCGACTCCACAGGTATTTATTTGATAAATATTTATTGGAAGTCCTGGCTCCTCGTAGGCCGCATTTGAGGTCAGATACGACTCTACCGAAAACACCCTACGTGTCTGACCTAGAGAAGATTATTCATAAAAGAGTTTGGAAGGAGAGGAAGTCAGCCTGTGCTGAAAACCCTAACTTTTCTGTTGAAGATTATCCGCCCTCTTCTTCTCAAGAAGTTAGAACAGAAAATCTCAAGTTTTATTTAGAAACTCCACGTAGCAGAAGTGCCTCAATTGGAGAAGAATCTTATCCTGTTTTCGAGGCTGAAGAAATTAAAGAGGTCACTGAAGTAGCTCCTGTTAACCGAGAATTATTCCCACCCACACCTCAGACCTCTGTGCAATATATTCCCATTGTTATTCATACTCCGCTTCCTCCCACTCCTCTCCCCTCATTTGTTTCTCAGACTGTTGCACAACCCCCACCTCCTCCAATGGCCAATGTTCCTGCTTTCCTGTTGAACAAATATGCTCCTCTGGCCTTACCCCAAGTGTTGAATGATATACCACAGGATTATCTGAAGATTTTGCCAAGGTTTAATGGTGAAAATGATACTGATGCTCAGAGACATCTCGAGACCTTCTGCTCTTTCGCGGAGAACTTGAATGTTGAACATTTGGATGTGGTTTTGAGATTATTTGTGCAGTCTTTGGAAGGTGAAGCTAGAAAATGGTTTAAAACATTGGGAAATCGTTCTGTGACGACCTGGGATCAAATGGAAAACGTTTTTCTCAGGAAGTGGGGAGACAAGAAAGATTATGGAATGTGCCTTACTGAATTTAATACTATCAAGAAGAAACAGAATGAAGGGGTATCAGAATTTATCAAAAGATTCAACAAGCTATATCTAAGCCTGCCTCCAGAAATGAAGCCAAATGAAGCTGCTGCCAAGATAATTTTCATAGCAGCCTTTGATTCTGACTTTGGATTTTTTTTAAGAGAAAGAAAGCCTGCCAATTTAGATGATGCACAATCAGATGCTCTGGAACTAGAAGCAAACTTTGCCTCCACAGGGAAGTTAAAAGGAAAAGCTGAGCAGGAAACCAGAAGGAGAGGCAAAGAAGAGGTTTCTACCTCTAATCAAGAAAAGGATTCAGATAAAATGGATGAAATAAGTAAGATGATAAAGAAGATGGTCAAGATGGAACTAGAAGCTAAGAATGCAGCTCCCAAAAATTATTATACTGCTCCAAACAGAGGATATAATCCCCAATATAGAAGACCACCTCTCCAGATACTGTCGAGAGAGACAAAGGAACAACAAGATCAAGTACCTCATCCCTTGTACCTGGAAGGACCAGCAGATGACTCAACTGGAGATGCAGCTTATGGATTAGAAGATTCAAATCTGGCTTTTTCACACAATGATGATATTGAGTGCCCCCTGCAAGAAGAAGATGAAGAGGCAGAGATTGACCATTACTGCAAGCAATTTGATGATTTCATGGAAGCACAGTTCAACGTCAAATATGATCTCAGATCCTCAAGGAAGAGGACCAGAACTCAGGAGCAAGAAGAAGAACCACCTCAGAAAGAAGCATCTGCTCAGAAGGAATCAGCAGCAAAGAGATGTATAGAAAAAGGTAAGATTCTTCTTAACACCCCCTTGCAGTCAGATAATCAAGTTCCTTCTTCTTCCAAAATGGTCAGTCCTCCTAATGCTGAGCCAGTATCAAAAGAAGTCAAGTATTTAGTTGAGAATAAAGAGTCAAAAGAAGTAGTAATAGAAAAGCCCACATCTGCTTTTAATTTGCAAAAAGAGCTTGAAAAGATCAAGATTCCTGTCCCTCTCACTGAATTATTAAAACAGCCTGTATATCAGTCTCAAGTTACCTCTTTCATACTTCCTCCTGAGCTACCAATTGCACCTGATAGTCTAAATCTTCAAGAAGAAAGACCTATGGTAGTCTTTGGCCCACATGTCGAGGAGATAGACCCTTCTACTCCTCCCTTTTATGTGTCCCTAGTCATTCATGACCTGCTGCTACACAATTGTATGTTGGATTCTGGGGCCTCCCATAATCTTATGCCTTTATCTGTCATGGAGCAACTAGGGCTGCAAATTACGAGACCATATAAAGATTTATATTCGTTTGATTCTAAAAGAGTAAAATGCCTGGGAATGATTAAAGATTTGGTAGTTAATTTAGCGCAAATCCCAGCAAAAAGTGTGGTCATGGACATCGTGGTTGCTGATATCCCAGCCCGCTTTGGCATGCTGCTGTCAAGGTCCTGGGGTACCAAGATTGGGGGGTCAATCAAATTGGATCTAACATATGCTACTGTCCCAGTCTTCGGAGGTCAGGAGAGGAGGTTATACAGGGAGACAAGATTTGTTAAAATGGTAACTAATGCTGACTGCTCAGACAATTCACCCGTGTATAACAAAGAGGGTGATTTCTCATGTTTTGTGTTAGAAGAAAATCAGAATTATGCGCATGAGCCCCTCTTTGATCAAATTCATGCTGAGCAGCCTAAAGGGAGTCAGGAATCAGAAATATGGACTTTGCATTTTGATGGGGCAAATTCCAGGGAAGGTAATGGAGCTGGGGTTTTGCTAATTTCCCCCACAGGAAAATGGGTGCCGCTGTCTTTTAAATTGGAATATGAGGCTACAAACAATGTAGCCGAATATGAAGCACTATTACTAGGACTCCAGACAGCCAAGAGTATGGGCATCCATTGTCTAAAAGTGTTTGGAGACTCTGAGCTGGTAGTAAGGCAGATTAAAAACGAATGTCAGACTAAGCATCCACGGCTCAGAACGTATAGAAATGAAGTATGGGACATGATAGAAAACTTGTTTTTAGCATTCAATATACAGTTCATGCCCCGGGAGCAAAACATGATAGCAGATTCTCTCGCTGTAGCTGCCAGTACTTTCCATCCTCCTCAGAACCCGCTTCTAAGATATGAAGTGGAGGTACGGTACAGACCATCCATTCCAGATAATATAAAGCATTGGCAGGTTTTCGAGGATGATGAACAGATGAAAAGATTCATGGAGACAGTGGGGGAATTCACAAATATCGAAATTGATGATGATAAGGAGGAAGAAGCTGAAAATATTGCAGAAAATAAATGGGAAGAGAGTATAGCAGGAAATAGAGTGCTGCAGCTGAAAGGAAATGTTATACCTAAGGGACTGGTGCCTCTAGAAAGATTGTTCAATAAAGATGATGTTCCTTTACAGCCAAACAAAAAAATAGAAGAAGACCAAGTGGGAGATTTGAATCTGGGTACTCATACTGATCCCAAAATTGTTAAATTATCTAAAAGAGTCCCAGAAGAATACAAAGAAAAGTATTTGAAATTATTTCAGTCTTATAAAGATGTTTTTGCCTGGTCCTATCAGGACCTAAAAACTTTTGATGTAAATATAATACAGCATAAGATTCCATTGAGGGAGGACGCAAAGCCATACAAGCAGAAGCTTAGGCAGATTAATCCTCTGCTTCTTCCCTCAATTGAGAAAGAAATTAAAAAATTGTTGGAGGCCAAAATAATTGTGCCCTTGAGGTACTCAGAATGGATTGCGAACCTTGTTCCTGTTAGAAAGAAAAATGGAGAAATAAGGCTGTGAGTGGACTTCAGAAATTTGAATAGAGCATCTCTCAAGGATAATTATCCACTGCCTAAAATGGACCACATCCTGCAGAAAGTGGTGGGAGCATCCAGAATGTCAATGATGGATGGATTTTCAGGCTACAATCAGGTGGCTGTTTTCCCGGAAGATCAGAAGAAAACTGCATTTACTACACCATGGGGAACCTTTATGTATGCAAGGATGCCATTTGGATTAATGAATGCAGGAGCTACTTTTCAGAGGGCAATGGACATAGCCTTTGTGGGAGAACAGGACAAGTTTCTGGTGGTGTACCTCGATGATATCACAGTGTTCTCAAAGAATGATGATGAGCATATTGAACATTTGAGAAGAACTTTTGAAAAATGCAGAAGGTATGGCCTCTCCCTCAATCCCCAAAAGTCTTTATTTGCATTAGATGAGGGTAAACTTTTAGGGCACATTGTAACAAAAGATGGAGTCAAAATAGACCCAAAGAGAGTCGAAGTAATAAACAGCATTCCTTTGCCAAGGAATAAGAAAGAAGTGCAGGTGTTTTTGGGTCGAATAATTTTTTTAAGAAGATTCATCCCTAACTATGCTGAGATAGTTAGGCATATAACCAATATGTTGAAAAAGGACAGTGAAGTTAAGTGGTCCCAGGAGTCTAGAGATGCATTCACAAGAATAAAACAGGCATTTGCTGAAGCTCCTGTATTAGCAGGACCAGATTACAGTAAGCCATTTATGGTATTTTCATTTGCTTCACCTCATACAATTGCTGGAGTATTATTGCAGAAAAATGAAGAAGGATATGAACAGCCCATAGCGTTCTTCAGTCAGGTGCTGTATGATGCTGAATTGAAATATAACATACTGGAGAAACAGGCATATGCCCTGGTAAAGTCCCTTAAAGCTTTTAGAGTTTATATTTTGCAATCCCACATTACTGCTCATGTTCCCACAGCAGCTGTAAAAGAGATTCTAGTTCAGGGAGATAGCGAAGGCAGAAGGGGAAGATGGATTGCAAAAATTCAGGAGTATGATTTAGATATAAGGCCTACTAAATTGATCAAAGGACAGGGGCTTGCCAAAATGCTGTCTGAATCTAATCATCAAGCTCTGGGCATCAATCTATCCATGGTAGCAAATGAAGAATCAGAAAAAGAAGAGGAGCAACAAGGACTAGTAACTGCCACTCAAAAGACACAGGTGAAATATCTAACTAGTCCTTGGTACAAAGAAATTGTTGAATATCTTCTAACACTTAGTTGTCCTACAGGGTGTGATAAGGTGAAATACAGAGCTGTAAGAATGAAATCACAGAAATATGTAATTGCCAATGGACAGCTCTATTGGAGAGACCCTCTAGGTATACTGCTGTTATGCCTCACAGAAAACGAAGTACAAAATATAATGACAGAATTCCATGAGGGAATATGTGGAGGGCATTACAGCTGGAGGGCCACCACACATAAGATCTTGAGGGCTGGTTTTTACTGGCCAAAATTATATTCAGATACTTTTGCTTGGGTCAGAGCATGTGACAAGTGCCAAAGGTTTGCAGAAAGACAGAAGTTAGCATCTTTGCCCCTAATCCCAATTCATGTGAATGAACCCTTTCAGAAATGGGGATTGGATTTTATAGGTGAGATACATCCCCCATCAAGTGGCCAACATAAATGGATTCTAATAGCCACAGACTATTTTACGAAATGGGTGGAAGCTATACCTACCAGAAAAGCTACAGATGCTGTAATCATGAATTTTATAGAAGATAATATCATATCCAGGTTTGGCTGTCCTGCAAGGATTGTAACTGATAATGCTCAAGCTTTTAAATCCGCCAGATTTGTAAATTTCTGCCAAAGATATAATATTGTATTAACTCATTCCACAGCATATTATCCACAGGGAAATGGTTTAGCGGAATCATCTAATAAAACCCTGGTGAGAGCTCTGAAGAAAACAATAGCTGAAAATCAGAAGAATTGGGACTCTCAATTGAAGTTTTCTCTATGGGCAAATAGGATAACCAGCAAAAGAGCAACAGGGAAATCTCCATATGAGCTGGTGTATGGGCGGGCTGCAGTATTTCCCGTGCAATTGGCATTGCCAGTGGCACGTTTTATGCAGGAAAACCAGGAAGAACCAGATGATATGATCAGAAGAATTAATCAGCTGGTAGAATTGGAGGAAACAAGGAACCAGGTAGATTAGAGATTAATAGAATACCAGGAAAAAATGAAGAAGGTCTTTGATCAGCACGCAAAGGACAGGAATTTTCAAGTTGGAAACCTGGTTCTCAGATGGGATGTTCGCAGAGCAGAAAAGGGCAAACATGCTAAGTTTGATCCATTATGGTTTGGTCCATTCAGGATCGTGAGTCAGGGGCGAAATAATACTTTTATGTTGGAAAATCTACAAGGTGATTTATTGGACGCGCCCGTGAATGGCCAATTCCTCAAACCATATTTTCAATTCTAACCCAGGCGAAGAACGCCAGACTGTATATACTGTATATAAGTTGCTTTGATTTTTACTTTTATAATGGAGAAGAATGCTAATAGTTACCTGAAGCATAAGCACAGAGGAAATTGAGCAGTGGAACGAAATATTCGATGGTCTGCGTGTTCTCGACATGCCCGAGGACAGGCATGCCGTCCCCAGATGGAGCCGATGTTGTAACGATTCTCTCCTCCATTTGAATTTCAGCCACCGGTTCCTTTTGAATCAGACTCCAATCCCTTTTTGTGGTCAAAAACCTCATGACACGCCCATTGTCATCTTCTCCGCCCTGAAATATACTACCCAAATAATAAAAACACGCATATTTTAATATATCGGGCTGGAGCCCTCAGGTCCTTAGCCCCCCTCTCCTTATTTGCCTTCATATGACCCAAGTTCAGGACCCCAGGTCAAAAGAAAAAGGGGGCCTATTGTTTATTACCCCGGGCGCCGTCGCAATCGTCCGATCAAGTTAAATCAACGGCGCAGTAATCACCAAGAAGGAGGGCCCCGCATCTGTTCCCCGCGCGCCTGAAACAGGCTGTATTACCCCGCACCACCCTCGTCAAAGCAGCGGTATTTACCGCGGGGCCAGCGATTCCACAGGAATAGTGCCACGTGCCCCCAGTACGAGTGGGAAACCGCTTTTCCCCGCGCGCTAAAGATCGTCCCATCGCCGGGCAGCGGGATTCACAAGAGCCATTGGATCTCCCGATTTTCATCCAACGGCGGAGATGCAACAGAACCGTCCACCCTTTATCCTGTGTTCATTATGGCTTGTGGCCCGGCACCGTGTCCTTTCTGCTTAGTTCCACCCGTTGATTCCTCCGCCACGTCGCCTCCCCACTTGTCCCTCGTGCATTCATATGTCTCACCCCCGTACATCTGCAGATTCTTCCGCGCCAATATGTATATATATATATGTGTGCGTTTTTATATGTCTTATTTATATTTGCCCCCAGTCTTTCCTCCCGACTCGACTGTGTTACATTTCGTCCATGTGCGAAAACTTCCATTGTTTTATTTCACCACCCTGAGTATTCCCCTCTCGGGTCTGCATCCACATCATCCCTTCCATTTCCACCTCCATCACTCCCGCCTTCGTCCATGTCGGTTTTTCTAACATTTTTGGGGTTTTGCAGGTTTCAAAGAAATGAGAAGGTGTTTTTATTTGCCGCCTCCGTTGCAGAGGTCAGGAACCCATGAAGGACGATTGTCTGTGGATGAAATTTAATGAAAGGAGCTGAGAACTGGTGCGAGAAATGACTGCCATCGAACAAGACGAAGACATAAACCTCCAGAACCCTCCAGAGAAATTCGTCCCACATTTAAGAACCAGCATTCAAATCCAAAGCTAAAGGGCCAAAAGTACAGTACAGGAACGCAGATTATTTCAAATCTCTTACGGCAGTAGATTTTCTCTCAGTCAAAAGGATCACAGTGTATATATTTTATTATTTCTGTCTTGTACATAAGGAGATTTTATCTCCCGGCATTTATTCCTTCAGACAGATTGTTAGGTATATTCATTTATAGCTAGTCATTCATAGAGAAGGCGCGAGTGTTTTCTGCCATGTATTCAAATTGAGTCATTAATTGCGCCTCTTCTCCCTCCTCCTCTAGAAGTTTCTGTCTTCTCTATAGATACTGTGAAATAAGACATTGTGAGGGTTCCAGATTTCTGTCAGCAAACTGTGCAGCGAGAAGACTTCTGTATTCATCTTGTAATATTTCTGTATGAGGTTTCAGAGCCCGTAGGGTCTCAGTGAGGAGGGGTTATAACTGTATTAAGGATTCTGGTCTTTGATATCTCATAGTATGTAACTTTTCTTATGTGTTAATACATTATCCCTTTTCATGCAAATTATCTTCTTGTATCATGTTCTAGAATGCGAGTGGCTCACTAGTTTGCAGTAAGGATTCATCTTAAGTGGTGCCCTTTCTGGAATTGGTCAAGCGCTTTAAATAGGCCTAGTCATGATATGCTGTTCCATGTTCACCCTTTTCATATTTTCTGCTATATTAGTGGCTTAAGGATTCGTAAATTGGTGCACCCTTATGCCAACTAATATTTTCTTATGTTTCCTCATTGCACTCATTTCCTGATATCTGATTTCTGTGATATATTATTTGAATTGGCCCTCTTCACAGTAAGCGGTCTCTTAACTGTCTGATGCTTTCATGCTGAAGTTTTACCTGATGTTCCTACATTATTCTTGTGTCAGCTTCTGAGAGAGATTGGTCCCATTCAAATCTAGTTTCCTTGTTTCAAACAAGAGATAGTAAGCGAGTTCTTGGACTGACAACCCAATTATAAAGGACTCCTTGCTATATTAAGATGTCCTAGGCACTGGTCTATAGAAACTCTAGGCTGTCTCTAGGGGGGTGACAGAATCATCCACAACAGGTGGGGTATCGTAATTTTGGTTATGTGTCTGAAAGAACATTTCTTCGTCAGTCATGTAGATTTCGTGGCTATTTTTCTGGAATCGTCGGGAGATGTTTGCTGTTGTTGGGTGCTAACTGTCCCTTAGTGGGGGAAGGGATCCTGCATGACAACTGCCTCTTGTGAGGATCCCCCTTGTCCTCGGTTACCCTAAAGCTTCTTTAGCTCAGGGAGATTGAGATAGTGGTGAGTGTAATGGTCATATTCACCACAAATTGCGCAAGAGTGGTTGGTCCAAAGATTCACCCTCTTGTTCTACCCGTGGGAGTTATTTGGCTCCAGGTTTTGGTTTCAGTTGGAGTTGCCTCCAGCCTGAGATCGTGGAGGGCGTTGTTGATTGTTGCAGGATGTTCTGGTTAGGATCATATGCGTAACTAGGGTATTGAATACTATTGCCTAGGTGATTTTGGGTCAGTGACCCAATCAATTCGTCTGCAGTGTTCGATGCTCCTGGAAATTATTTATAAGTTTGTAGGCGTGGGGCGTTAGGCAGGATGTTATAAATGTATCTCAACTGCATGTAAATTAGCTCGAGTTTCTGGGCTTTACTTATGGCATCCTCTTCAGATGTAGGTTTTTGGGTTGCTACATATTTCGAAATCTCTGCAGTGAGAGTTTTTAGGAATAGGTCCAGCAGAACTCGATCGTCGAGTTTGGCTTTGTACAAACTATGACATCGCCACCATTCATGGAGATGGTCCGAGATATGGACAGCTGGTGTCTATATAAAATGTGTCAATAATTCCATCCCAGAATCATGGTGGATGGGTAACTGAAAATACATGAGGGCCATGGTAGTGAGGGCGCTAAAGGTTCCATGTGTAGCTGAAGGTTGCCCCACATACCATTTCACAGCTGGTTCGGTTAGGTGTGCTGAAATAGTCTCAGTCGAATAGTATCATCAATGATGTTGTTCGACAAACACCACAAGTGAAAGTCATTATATGATTTCCGGGGTCTTCCGCTTTCTTCCCTTTGAATTTTCGAATGTTCGAAGGGAGCTTCATGGGCATGGGGGGCCATGTTGGGTTGTGTGAAATAGGGTCATTCGTTAACTTGGTTAGATCAGGTAAGTTCAACGATGCTAAGAATGATGACCGTGGGTTGAGATCCATTGCAAAATGTGAATACATAGTGTTCTGGTTAGATATGGGGTTTGTCTGTGACATACCCAGCTATGTGCTCACTTGGCTCCTTGAATGGGTAGCGCTCCTCTGCCTCCTAGGGGTTGTGGGAGAAGTGGTATGAGGTGAACCTGTGGGGGTTTCCACTAGTGTGGTGTTGGGTGACCCTCATGGGATCCCAACTAAAGATGCATCGATAAAGGATGAACCAATAAGGGTGGCGGTGTTCCGTCTTTGACGCCTAAATGGTGAAAGACCCGGAACTCCTCCCGGTAATGGGGGGAGGTCCAAAAGACGTCTAGATCGACGAGGTCTTGTTGGATTTGTTATGGTGTCAACTAGGTATGATCTTGGAAAAAATATTCAGTTTTATGAGAGGTGAAGTATCAAAGAAAAAATGGTGACCACATACATAAAACAAAGCAAAAACAAAAGTTAATTTTCCTTTAAATTATTTCTTTGTGACCAATCAATTAAAAAGTGGTTTTGGTTGTTTTTGTGCAGATACTCAAAATCCTAGAGACTTAAACGTCCTCACACTCTCAATCATAGCTGGGCCTTACAAATATATATTCTGATGGGTACTGGAGCTAATATCCCGAAAGAACTAGCGATGCCTTCTAGCAGCCGAAGAATCGACCAAGGTAATGGGTAGAGGATCTAGTGCTACCTGCACCGTCACCTATAGGGAAGGATGCCCTATATTTGGCCACTAAGTACCATCGTCCCACGTGAGCATTTGAGTCTTGAGCTTATTGGTAAATAAGCTACCAATACTGAGCATTAGATGGGTCAGGGAGCCCCAAATAATACCACACGCACTAGGCCTAAGATTAACCCCCTCTGAATTGAGTTTCTGTGGCGCTCGATTTTTCTTTCCCATGGGTGAATTGTTGGCAATATGATGCAAAGTGTTGTCCTTGATAGCAACCCACCTTGATGAAGATGATGACAACTTACTTGATGAAGTTGTGCTTGATAGAATATGTTCTTAATGAAGTAAATCTGATGTATCTACAGTGAGTACAGAAGGCAGTGAAGAAAGGAATTCAGATTGTGCTAAATCTATGGTGAAAGAGTATGTCTCAAGGCATACACGGATATGTCTAAGGGAAGTTGTGTATGCACGCGGAAAAGAGCGTGAAAAGTCGAGTATGGGATAAAGCGCTCTAAAAGTGCAAAACCAGGGGTGACCACCATGGTATTGACCCATTGTATTGGGTAATGATCCGCCTAATTGACCCCGTCCAGGAATACCATCGGAAGTAATGTTGTTTTGGCTCATGGTATTGAAAAAGGGGCTCATGGTATTGAAAAAGGATAAACCTATATAAAGAGATGAAATTAATTATGCAAATCATGAGTGTGGGTGCAAGATGTCTGAGCTTGAATGAATACTTCTCTCTGAAGTAGATCTGAATGGAAACAGTTACACTTGAATGATAAATCTGAGTGTATGATGCACCAATGATGAAGAAGGGGATCTAGATCTGAAATGTGCTTGTATTTGCTAGATCTGTTTATGGAATGATTAGATCCAAGAAGAGGCGAACAT
>JAXQQM020059047.1:0-43176 GCA_034641835.2 Pinus albicaulis
GTGCCATGCTTGGTCTCGGTGGTTTGCTTCCTTCAACTCCTGGTTCAACTACCATATCTTCATTGGAACCAACACACCGAACTCCACTAGAAAACGATTCACCAGTTTGTACTAGTGATTCGCCATTTGTACTGGTGATTCGCCATGATTTTACAAGATAATATAATCTCGTGAAATATTCGCCAAAAAATTATATATACATATGATATTATTAATAAAATCGCTTTCCATTTTTCCTATGTATCATGGGTATTCACCCATTTATTATACATATAAATTTAGGGGGGTTTATAAAATTTTCCTCGGTACAACCTTCATCATGTCCAATGTAATAAAAGATCAGCAAAGGCCGTTGTAGGTCTAATGTAATAAAATATCAAGCAAAGCTATGACTCTTTTCGACGAGTTAGAGAAAATAATAGCTCTTATAAAGGCATGCAAAAAAATCTAAGACCTTATACTCGAATCATGTGATTAATGACTCTCTAACCACAAGGTCAGTAGCAACTCAACAATATATATTTCCACGGACCATCTAAATTGAGACGAGTTTACAGTTCATGGCTTTAGATTCTGTTTGTAATCTAAACTCTAATTTGCATCAACATTTCTAGAAAGCCACATGGTATCCATTTTATCCAACTAGCGACAAGAAGTGGAAACGACTAGGTTTAGAATTCATGAGTGTGTCAATGTAGAGGCCATAGTGGATTTCAACGAGCATGGCCACAAAGCGTATTAAGTGAAGGCGTATCCTAACTCTTTAAAAATTGTTTTCCACGAAATTTGATAATAAATTTTATTTTTTTATTTTTTATTTTTTTATTTTGGTTTTTAAGAAATTTTATCAGAATTTATTAATAAAATTAAAAAAAAAAAAAAAACCTTTTCCATATTTTGTTATTTTGAATATTTTTTTTTATATTTAAAAAAATAAAAAATATTGAAGAAAACACTTTTAATTCAAAATTTGAAAAAAAAAACATTTAAATAAATAAAATTTAATATTAAATAATAATATATATTTAAATTAATAATAATAAATTAATTTTAATATTGTAGTCATATTAAAATCAAATTAAATTACTATATGAAATTTCATTTCTCATAAAGTAATTTATTTAATTATTAAAAATTTAAAAACTGTATATACTTATATATATGGTGGGTAATGTCCACTGACATAAACCAAATATTTTTATATATTAATATATTAATTATATTATATATTAAATATAAAAATTAATATGTTAAAATTAAAACTCTAATAAAATAATAAGAATAATAATAATAATAATAAATCAAACAAATAAATTATTGACAATTTTAAATGGATTATGAATACATTAAAAAACTTCTAATAATAATAAATACATTAAGAAACTTTGTAATTTTTTTTTTTTAAATTTAAAATTTCATATATTTATTTAAAAAACAAAAATAATATATATTGATGATTATATTATTTTGATTTAATTAAAATAATAATAAATTAATTATTCAAATATTATATAGTATTTAATATTTATTATATATGTTAGATCTAAGATTTTTGTGATCTATAATGTAAATAAAAAAATCTTTCACATTAATCACATCATTAAGATCCATATTTTTAAAATTATAATTCAAAGTTCATTTTAAAATATTTATATTAAAATTATAATTCAAAGTTCATTTTAAAATATTTATGTTAGAAAAAAAAAAAGAGTGATAAAACACTTTTGATTTCTTGAAAATATTAGAACCCATAAACCCATATCATCTTTGCACAATAAATAAAAAAAAGTGATGAAAAATAAAAATAAAAACAAAACAACAAAAACAAAAACACGTGGTGATTTCATCTTCACAGGTGAGAGACGAAACATCCAAAAATCACATGTAGGTACACCAGATTGTCTTGGGAAGAAGTAGCCATGAATATAACAAGCACGCACCAATTTCACGAAGACTTCCGAAGAAAAAGCGCAATGTACGCCCCATGACCGAATCAAGTCACGCATCAACTCCTATTAGTCACAAGAGTGAGTCATCCCAGTCTTTCCGTAAGAATCGAAAATTGAAACGAGTGTTCGGAAAATACCTGGATCAATCCATATATACATGTCAGTTATTTTTTATCAGAAAAGTTGGATTTTTGTTCAGCCTAATGCGGAGGGAGTACTCCGACAAGGGGATATCATCATTTTAACATTTTAATTTATCGTTCGATTCAATAGTGGAAAAGTGAAAACATCAGCTAACTCGGCGGTCATATTATCCGGTTGGCATGGAATATTGATTAAATCAAGTGTGAAGACTTCCAAAAAAGAATAACCATCAAACTATCCCTTGTCCTCTGGAATTTGGATATGTTACAACAGCACGAGTTTCCACAATGCCCACTGACTGTGGAGTCAATTTTAATGGCCACTGTGCGTTTCGATAAAATAAACAATGCCCACTGGCAGTTGAGTCAATTTTAATGGCCACTATGCGTTTCGAAAAAATAAAGCTGACCAGACTGAGTCGATGAAGGTTTAGGTGGAAAGAAGAAAATTCAAACAAAAAGAGTTTCTAGCACTATAAAATCCCCCCTCCTCTACCTGCCGTGAAAGAAGTTTCGAGCACCTATCGGCTGCAACGACGGTTCGCAATGGATTTTAAATCGGTGGTAATGGCTAAAGCATACTTATGGTCTTCTTGGTTGCAAACAATTTTTGTGATTTTAAAATTCTCTGTGCGTGAAAAAATTAAAAGTCGTTTCTAACAGAGAAATTATGCGCAGACTACGTTCAATTCAGTTGTTGCTATTATGTTGCTGTTAATGCTGGACTCAGGTTGGGCTACTCAAAGAAAGGTGCTGGGAAAATCTTATTCAAGCGCTTCTCAGATCTTCAATGTCATGAACTACGGTGCACATGCAGACGGTCTAAAAGATGATCGGCCGGTGAATACCTTTTAATCAATTATATAGATTCAATATTGTTTTGATATTTTTGTAAAGTTTGAGGCACTTATTGTATATATTCATACTTGAATATGTGATCCATGGCACGCTTTTTCAAATTAGTAAATACCCTTATATAGTTCAGATTTTAAGAAATTTCCCTCCAAGGAGCTTTATATATTTTTTATTTTCGCAATTTAAATCAGTTTAGCATTCGTGTAGTGGTAATAGTTTCTTCTGCCTTTATCAATGTCACGGCACGGAATGTGCCTATTCCTATAGCTATAAGTCCAATATTCCTATGGCCCTAAGTTGAATAGGGAAATATATTTATATGTTTTCTAAAGGGTTGAGAAAATATATTAAAATTTAGTTGTCAAATTAGTTGTGGGAAAGTTATGATTAGGTGTTATTCAAGAATGCACTCACTTATTTTTGTTATTCAAGGAAACCAAGCTGCTTAGAACTACTAGGTGGTGGTCCTTAATGGGGCAGACTTTCATTCCTACTAATTGCATCTGGGCCTTGGGTAGTTAACATGTTTCCTTATGTCCAAAAAGATTTTTTATTTTCCAGATTTAAATCAGTTTAGTATTCTTGTAGTGATAATAGTTTTTTCTTCCTCTATCATCACTGTCATGTCACTTCACTAAATGTGCCTATTCATATACCTATAAGTTGAATAGGGAAAATTATCTATATGTTTTCTAGAGGGTGAGAAAAATGATTATAACTTAAAGATGTCAAATTAGTATTCGAGACAATCATTACTAGGTACTATCCAAGATTGGAGGCTGACTTATCACTGTTATTCAAGGAAACCAAGCTACCTAGAACTACCCGCTGGTGGTCCCTAAGGAGGAAGGCTTTCACTCCTACTAGTTGATGGGTAGTTAACATGTTTCCTTACGTCCAAAGAGACAGGCTCTTAGTCAAGTTTTAAGGCATACTCCAGGTTGTTATTCAAGGAAAACCAAGCTACTTGAAACTACCAGCTACTGGTCCCTAAGGGGGCAGGCTTTCACTCCTACCAGTTCCATCTATGTCTTGGGTAATCTCTTAGTCAAGTTTTAGGGCATACTCCATGCCCATTTTTTAACAGTGGAAAAACCTATCATATCTCATTTGTCAAATCAACAAGGGGACAACTATCACTCACTCCTATCCTCAAATGCACACTAACACATCACTATTTTTCAAGGAAAACCAAGCCCCCTGCAAATAGTTCATATAGGAGAGTGATAACCTGTTTTTTGAAGTTCAAGAAAACCAGCTCTTATACTTTGTAATCAAAATATATATTTTTTTCGAATAGTTAAATATGTAAGGTGAGAAAATTATTATTATGGTTATACCTACATATTGTTTCTCCTTTGTGATTTTTAGGCATTCAAAAAAGCATGGTAAGCAGCCTGCATGGCATCTTCCAAAGCAGTGTTGCAAGTACCATCGGGAAAGAAATTTCTAGTCACGCCAGTGAAATTTCTTGGTCCTTGCAAGTCTCAAATTTCAGTCGAGGTAAGAATGTTGGATATTGAATTTTATGCATTTTAGGATGATCGATGCAAATTATCATGAAAGTTCCCAAAATTATCATGTTAAATTGTTTGCTGAAATCGTAAAATTTCAGATAAAAGGAACAATACTTGCACCCAAGGAACGATCTGCATGGAATAGCAATGAACTTGGTATGTGGGTACAATTTTCTAGTATACCTGGGTTGACCATAGAAGGTGGCGGTGTGATCAATGGTCAAGGCCAGGATTGGTGGGCTAAATCCTGCAAAGTGAACAAACAACAGGTAAGTGTTATGTTTATTGTTCTATTTCACTTAGTCTTTCTGACACCATGGTGTACATGACCTTGGTGGTCCTGTTAAACCATGACAAAAATTATTTCATTCATTTGCAGAATACACGATGCACACATGACACTGGTAGAATCTCCTGCCATATTCGACCCTTATCCTCCATCTCAGCCGCCATTGAAAATCCTGTCACGATTTCCCCCGTACAACACCCTTATATTCCTCCATTTCTTCCGCCATTGAATACCGACGTCCGACTCCAACTGATTTAACGTCGAGCCTCTTCCATCCACAATATTACCCCGAATCTAACATTTACCATTAAAAAACAATATAGTATTTTAAATTGGCCGCTTCAATTTATATTAATCACCGCAATTTATTCTGTGCAGGGTTGCTTGGATGTGGCTCCATCGGTTTGTTTCCACCCTTCAAGCTTAACTTAATCACCTTCTTTATTTGCTGGAACAAAGATGTGGTGTTATTTTCTATGATTTTAAGTGGAGGAGGTTGTGCTCATGCCGTGATTTGGGTTTTGGTTTGGTGTTACAGGCAATGACTATTACTGGATGTTCGAATGTTTTGGTAAGAAATTTGCAATTTGTCAATAGCCAACAAATGCATCTCGTATGGTGGACTCTTCTGATATCCAATTAAGCGGGCTGCATATAGAAGCCCCTGAAGAAAGCCCAAACACTGATGGCATTCATATACAAAGAGTTCAAAATGCCCAAATCGACAATTGTGTTATCCAGACAGGTTGGAAGTTTGTAATTTCACTACTTTGCGTTTAATTGTTTATTCACATATTCCCATGCAACGCAGATCCATTTTCTTAATAATGAATTAGTAAATATCCATCTAGATTAATTATTTTTACAATAATGTAGCTGGTATAGTGTAAACCTTTATTTTACTTATCTAACATTCAGATTGACAAACACAAAATAAACATAAGAGGTTATGCTAATATGATTATAAATACTGTATACCAGGGGATGATTGCATTTCAATTTCATCTGGCTCATCTACTATTAATGTCAAAAACATAAATTGTGGCCCAGGCCATGGCATCAGGTGAGATGAGCATCTTGGACCTTATTCTACACTCAAAAGAGACAGTAAGGATGAAATCTCAAATGTACTTCTTCTTTCTGGCAGCATTGGAAGCCTGGGAAAGAATGGAGAAAAAGCGAAAATTGACGACATTCTAGTCCAAAATATCACTTTTTCCGAGACATCCAACGGAGCTAGAATCAAGACATGGCAGGGTAGTTTAACATGTGTATGACTCCTTCAATTATTTCTACTCAACTTAAAATTAACTCTTCAAATATGCATTATGAGACAACAGTTCATTACAATCGTGATTCATATTAATCTCGATTATCTACCATGATTATAACGGAATTCATGTTTTTTCTAAACATACAGGGTGGTTTTGGATATGCGCGAAATATCACATTCGAGGACATAGTTGTTGATAATGTTAGGAATCCGATTATAATTGATCAATATTATTGTGATTCGTCTTCGCCATGTAAAATTCAGGTGATCAACTAAATTTTCTATGTAATTCCATATTCTCACTACATGCTCGAGTATACTCAAGTGAAATAATGCTTTCTATGATTGTGTTGTGTGCAGCCTTCTACAGTGAAAATACAAGATGTGACATATAGAAATATACACGGAACGTCATCGACGAATGTGGCTGTGAATTTTTCGTGCAGCAAAACAGTTGCATGCACAGGAATTACTATGACAAATGTTAAGATAACTTCAACGAATGCAAATAAAGTAAATTATGTATGTGTCAATGCTTTCGGAAAGACTATTGGGACTATTTTGCCTCCCGCCTGCCTTAGAAACTAATGCGTTCCTTGGATTAATTAGAAACATCACAATAAATCGATACAGTATGCATCGATTATATCGCTTTTTTCCGTATGGGAACTTAAAAATAGTATGAAATTTGGTCCGAGGGTGGAATCCACTTACTTCTGTCCGTTTTATTATCAAGTCTTAGATACCGCATTGATATACTGTGATATCGTAGTAGTCTTTTTTGTGCTAGACTTCTTTGAAGTGTTTCGGTTTTGGGTGAAAGGGGTTTTTCTCGGTCTAATTTCTAAATCCCAAGAAGAGTTCATTGAAAATACAAGTTTGATGGGTAACCTTGCAAAAAATGGAAGTTCCCTAGTGGGTTTTGTAGTGCTCCAACTATATATAAGCGAAAGAAAAAAACCACGGACACAGAAATCAAGATTTTACCTCAAATTTTTTCATTGGATTCCAGCACCTGAAACTCGAAAAAGTCGCACTAAAGACAACTCCCTATTTAATTGATACATTTTTAAAAATATATTTAAAATAATGAAAACATTTGCGAATCGATAAGATCCTAGTATTTGATGCAGTTTAATTATAAATTTAAAATTTAAAAATATAAATTAAATACTACATTTTCAAACAAAATATTTTTTCATTTTTAAATATTTTATTTTTCTATATTAAATTTTATTTAGTTTCGATATAACTAATGCAATTCATAAAATATTATGTAAAATATTAAAGATCTCAGAGGCTATTTCTTAGAATTTATGAAATGTTTTGTGTCTATTTTGTCGATAAATTTATTAAAATCAAAAGTTTCAGGTGATTTTTTTACAATTTAAGTGTTCTCGAGTTTTTCATATTGTTAAATCCATATATACAATTAAAAAAAATCATATAAATGGCATAGATTAAAATTTAACCACAATTTATTTTCACTGAATTCTCATCAAAAACTCCAAAAATTTTAACATATAAACAACACCCAAGAAACTATATATAAATGACTCAATAAATTAATATAAAAAACTATATTTTAAATTTTGTATAAAATATTTAATATAGTAAATTTCTTTTATTTATTAAAAAAAAAAATATAATTCCTATACATAAAATAAATAATATAGCAATTTTTATTTTAAAAAACTATCGGATGTATTGAAATAAAGAGTTAAATGAAACATTAGTATGTATTGACTATGAATAATAACCATTTTTAATTGAATAATATATGTGAGATATATGTGTTGCAATATGAATAATAAAAATTTTAAATTAAATCCCCGGATGCGGGTGATTAGCTGTAACGGTACATGGCAGAGGCTGTGGGTCGGTGCGTGGGCTCATAACTTCGCCACCCTCACTCACGTCACAGTCCTCATTAATGTATCCACCGTCATTTGCATTGCCGCATTAATGCAACACAGAAGCCCAGATCAGCTCCCATCTATTATGAGAATGGCTTCCTCTAGAAGCTTCACTCTAGTTCTGCCTCCCCTGCGTTTTAGTTGCTCCCCTGTTGCTGCAGAGAATAGCTCTCGAACTAGCACAGGGCGTCACTGCTCCATCGTTTGCTGCATTGAACTTGCTCCTGGTCTTCACATCTCACAGAGCACACTCTACCGTCTAGGGCTCAGTCCGCCCATTGTGAATTCCCCTGCTCGGCGAGGAAGCCCTCCCCTGAACTCCGTCTCCATTCATTTTGATGGCCGCTCTCGTCACCCTGCTTTGAAAATCATGCCACGCCTTCGACAGCGTATGCGCTGCCAGCGAGGCACCAGCCACGGTCATCTCCCCCGCCAGCCCTCCACTTCAACTTCGGGCTCTTCGTCTCCCTCCTCGGATAACTTCTCAAGTTGTTATCCTGATACCAGGAGCGGTCGTGGCCGCGGACGTGGGCGTGGGCTTTCTCAATCTGATTTGGGCTCGCCCCACTCCCTTGTCTCTCCAATTATCATCCCTAGGCACCTTCACACCGCTCATCTTCGCTTTCCTTGCACTCTGAATCGGCCCACAATCACTGCCACCATTACAATTGAGCTCAAGGAGGAACCCCACAGTTCGGAAGCAATGCTTCCTAGCGCTCGCTTGGAGCATAGAGTCGACGACAAGATTTTCACTCCACCAAGCGGCAGCTTGAAGAGAAAAGCTCCTAGCTGCAGTGATACTCAGGACATTGGCCATGAAGTCAATCCAGGCGACATCAAGCGAGGCTGCCACAGCGTCAAAGACGACAAGTAGGAGGAGGAAGATGACCCGTATGCCTATGGCTGTCGTGTTGTTGAGGAACCCCCCTCATTCTCTCATGATTCTTAATCTGGTCAGAAATCGCGGTTTCTTTTTCTCGTTACGTTTTTAGTTGGGTATACTCCTGGATTGACCGTGTGTTTACCAGCTCTTTGCACTTTGAATGATACACTATCAATGTTTGCCGTCACTACATGTGATGTTTTTGTGTTTTTAATAGAACACACCTTAAGCTCATCATGCTTACCTTTCTCTTCGCTTCTGGTTTTTAATAATTTTTCAATATTCGAAGGCCAGTTTCCCCTGCGTGGGCGACATGTTTTTGTCTGTCAGCAGGATGGTTTTTGTTTGAATGATATGTCTGGTAAACTTTCTAAGTCATGTATGCAGTGTAAGAATGTCGCTTCTATGGGAAAGCTCAGCTGAGGCCGCGGCCTCTTTGTACTTCATTTTTGTACTATAATAGATTAGTCATATTCAGAAGAAGAAAAAAAAAACAAAACAAAACAATTAACAATTTTAAATTAAATAATATATGTTAGATATATGTGTTGCAATGATTAACTTTATATGTTAGTATAATAATCTGGAAATATTGAATGCCATAAATAGGGTTATTAGAATGATGTATTAAATTACAAAAAGTCAGATAAAAAAATAGTTTAATGAGCACGATATTAGGATTGTTGTGGTGATAGAAACACGAGAAAAATTATATGATTTTAATAAAATATAAATTTATAAATATTGTATGAGATATGAAATTTAGAAATAATATATTATTTAAAAAAATATTATATATTAATAAGCGTAACTATATTTTTAATTTTTTTTAATTAGTGATATTTTATTATATTTAGAAGTAAAATATGATATTAATAAATGTGATTATAATTTTAATTTGAAGATAAAGTACTTTGAATAGTCCTATATATTATTAACTAATGTAGTTATATTTTTAATTTGAAAATATAATTTAATTTTTTAATAATTTAGATAATAAGATTGTAATATCATTACAAATTGTATTAACAGCTATTACAAATGTTACTATTTATTTTTCCAATGTTTAATGTTCACGAAATGGTTGAAATCAACAACATTTTCATTTAATTTGTAACATATTCGATGTAGTTATCTTAACTATTGAATAAAACCAAGGAAAAAGATTAATGTGAGGCATTCAAAAACCTTAGGAAAGTCGACGCTCCAAAAACCTTCATATATGACAATTTCAAATTCTTGTTTTGGTGGTGTAGATAAAGGCCACGCCACAGCCATTACACACAACACTGATAAGGCTAACTCGAAGGTTATGTACATGGCTACCGACCAAGAACTGTTGTGATTGGCATGTAACTGATTCGATGGTTTGTAACTAAATTGATAAAGTACGCATATCGACACACTTTGTGATGTAAATTGGAGGGGGAAGACAAAACTTTACGTTAGTCTCTCTTCTGATCACCATGTTTTTTGTATAGAGCCATATCTTGATATATTCGTGGACTTATTTGAATGTTGAAAAAGGGGTTTTAATAGTTTATAACTTTCGAGAAATTGATTTGTATTTGTTAGAAATTGTAGCAAGAATGGATAAATTTGACTTGTGTCTTTTTCAAATTTAGAAACTCGATTTTCCACATCAACATGATGAATTGAATTGTAGTTAACTTGTGTGACATGCCTTTGTCTACTTGTTTATTTTGTAAATTTGAGTTATAGAATATAAGTAGAGTTGTGCATGTAGTGATTCCTAAAATTTAGCAATCTTTTTCAGTTATTTTCAGTTTTCAGTTTTACTCAGCAACTAGTTGAGTCAGTTGAAGGTCACTTGAGTAGTAGAACTATTGTTAACTCAGTGATCTCTTAGTTAAACTAGTCAATTAGTTAAAAGTACCCTAACCATGCATGGAATTCCAATTTTCTAGCTAGAGTGGAGGAAACGAAACATTGTAATCATCAATTGTATACTAGTTGAGTGTACAGATTTTGCAGTTATGTAGATGAATCATTCCTGGGGAATTAGGCAAGAAAAGAGGAAAAAATTCATATATTTTAGGAGCAAATTTCCTCATAGGATTGTGCAAGGAAATAGTCTAAATAATAGAAATCAAAATTTTACCTCAAATTTTTTCACAGGATTCCGACACCTCAAACTCCAAAAAGTCGCACTAAAGACTCCCTATTTAATTGATAAATTTTAAAAATATATTTAAAATAATGAAAACATTTACGAATAGATAAGATCTTAGTATTTGATGCAGTTTAATTAAAAATTAAAAATTAAAAAATATAAATTAAATACTTCATTTTCAAACAAAATATTTTTTCATTTTCAAATATTTTGTTTTTCTATATTAAATTTTATTTAGTTTCGATATAACAAATGCAATTCATAAAATATTATGTAGAATATTAAATATCTGAGAGACTATTTCTTAGAATTTATGAAATGTTTTCTGTCTATTTTGTCCATAAATTTATTAAAATCAAAAGTTTCAGGTGATTTTTTTACAATTCAAGTGTTTTGGATTTTTTCATATTATTAAATCTATATATACAATAAAAAAAAGTCATATAAACAACACAAATTAAAATTTAACCACAATTTATTTCCACTAAATTCTCATCAAAAACTCCAAAAATTTTAACATATAAACAACACCCAAAAAACTATATATAAATCACTCAATAAAATTAATATAAAAACTATATTTTGAATTTTGTATAAAATATTTAATATAGTAAATTTCTTTTATTTATTTAAAAAATATATAATTCCTATACATAAAATAAATAATATAGCAATTTTTATTTTAAATAACTATCGTATGTATTGAAATAAAGCGTTCAATGAAACATTCTTATGTATTGAATATGAATAACAACAATTTTTAATTGAATAATATATGTGAGATATATGTGTTGCAATATGAATAATAACAATTTTAAATTAAATAATATATCTAAAATTAAATAATATATGTTAGATATATAAAAGGTATCGATTAACTTTATATGTTAGTATTGTCGTAATGCCATAAATAGGATTATTAGAATGATGTATTAAATTACAAAAAGTCAAATAAAAAAATTAGTTTAATGAGCACGATATTAGGATTGTTGTAGTGATAGGAACATGAGAAAGATTATATGATTTTAATAAATATAAATTTATAAACATCGTATGAGATATGAAATTTAGAAATAATATATTATTTAAAAAATATTATATATTAATAAGTACAATTATATTTTTAATTTTTTTTAATTAGTAATATTTTATTATATTTAAAAGTAAAAATATGACATTAATAAATGTGATTATAATTTTAATTTGAAAATAAATTATTTTTTTGAATAGTTTCATATATTAACCAATGTAGTTATATTTTTAATTTGAAAATATAATTTAAATTTTTAATAATTTAGATAATAAGATTGTAATATCATTACAAACTGTATTAGCATCTATTATAAATGCTTTTATTTATTTTCCAATGTTTAATCCAATGTTTAATGTTGATGAAATGGTTGAACTGAATAACAGTTTCATTTATTTTGTAATTTATTATATGTAGTTATCTTAACTATGGAATAAAACCAAGGAAAAAGATTAATGTGAGGCATTCAAAAACCTTAGGAACGTTGATGCTCCAAAAACCTTCATATATGACAATTTCAAATTCTTGTGTTGGCTATGTAGATAAAGGCCACACCACGACCATTACACACAACACTGATAAGACTAACTCGAAGGTTATGTACATGGCTACCGACCAAGAACTGTTGTGATTGGTGTGTAACTGATTCGATTGTTTGTAACTAAATTGATGACGTACGCATATCGACACACTTTGTGATGTAAATTGGAGGGGGAAGACAAAACTTTACGTTAGTCTCTCTTCTGATCACCACGTTTTTTCTATAGCGCCACATATTTATATATTCATGAATTTATTTTAATGTGGAAAAGGGTTTTTAATAGTTTATAACTTTCTTATACTGATTCGTATTTGTTAGAAATTGTAAAGAAGAATGGATAAATTTGACTTGCTTCCATTCAAATCTTAGTAACTCGATTTTCCAGATCACGATGAATTGATTTGTAGTTAACTTCCGTGTGACATGCCTTTGTCTACTTGCTTATTTTGTAAATTTGAGTTATAGGATAGAAGTAGAGTTGTGCATGTAGTGATTCCTAAAATTTAGCAAAATTTTTCAATTATTTTCGCCTTTTCAGCTTTACTCGCTAACTCAAATTTCAAGCAACTGGGGCTGAGCTGTATTGAAGGTCACTGAGTAGTGTAATCCATTGTTAAAGTGATCTCTTAGTTAAACTAGTCAATCAGCTAAAAATAATATTTATTTATTTAAATTCATAATTTCAAATATTTATTTAAAAAACAAAAATAATATATATTGATGATTATATTATTTTTATTTAATTATTGAGTAGTAGAACTATTGTTAACTCAGTGATCTCTTAGTTAAACTAGTCAATCAGCTAAAAATAATATTTATTTATTTAAATTCATAATTTCAAATATTTATTTAAAAAATAAAAATAATATATATTGATGATTATATTATTTTTATTTAATTATTTTTATTAAATAAAAATAAGCATGCATGGTCCCATATGGATATAGAAATTTAAGCATGCAACTGATGGGAGCTTCAAGAAGTACAAGTCTAGATTTGTGGCCAAAGGATTCTCTCAAGTAGAGGGAGTGGACTATGAGGAAACATTTGCATCGGTGGAAATATATTCCTCGATGAGAACCATTCTAGCATTAGTTGCACAAATAGGGTGTAAGATACACTATATGGATGTGAAGACCGCCTTTCTTAATGGTTTTGTTGAGGAATAAACGTACATAGAGCATCCATAGGGATTTTAGGTATATGACAGGGAGACACATGAGAACCCTGTATGGTCTTAAATAGGCACCTAAGCATGGTAAAATCAGATTGATACATATCTCAGTGGATTGGGTTTCCCCAAAAGTGAAGCAGATGCCAACATTTATCACAATGGGGTAGATGTAAAGTTGTTTATCTTGGTTTTGTATGTTGATTAATTGATACTTACAAGGGATGAGGAGTTGATTTTCTCTTGCAAGGAGTACCTTGCAAGAGAATATGAGATGAAATGCATAGGCTTTATGCATTACTTCCTTGGGCTCGAAGTATGACAGGGTGATGGTGATTTGCTTATGAGTCAGAATCATTATTCCTCTGAAATAGTTCAAATATTTGACATGGAGAGCTGCAAGAACATGGAAACACCTCTAGCTACAAACTAGAGGAAGGAGAGTGCTTATTCACAAGAGGCAGTATATGCCACTATCTGTAGATATCTTATGGGATCCTTGATGTATCTAGTAAACATAAGACCTGGCACATGTTATTCAGTTAATTAGTTAATTCAAACCATGGTGAATTCTACCAAGCTATATTGGAAGGAAAAAAGCATGTATCGAGGTACCTCAGAGGTACAATGGAGTATGGGTTATGGTACAGGAGGAGAGAGAGAGTTGAGCTCCAAGGCTTCACCGATGCATACTGGGTAGGGAATCCAATAGAAAGGAAAAGTACTTTAGGTACTATCTTCAGTGTTTGGTCTGCATATTTCCTAGTATAGCAAGAAACAGAGGTTTGTGGCACTCGACTTAGTAGATGCTGAATACATGGCTACAGTTCAAGCAACATGTGAGGCCATATGGATCAGGAAAATAAGAGTTGTATTAAACTCTCCGATAAACCATTATTTCATGACAGGTCCATGCACATTGATATCAAGTACCATCACTTGCGAGATTGCGCGTAGAGGAGAAATATGATGCTACAATACATTCCAACGAAGGAGTAGGATGCAAATATCTTGACAAATGCCTTGTGAAGAGGTAAATTCAAATTCCACAGGTGCAAGATAGGGGTGGTGTGAAATCCATTTCTTGCTAAGAGTATGTGTTAGAAATTGTATTAAGAAAAGTTAAATTTGACTTGTGTGTTAATAAAATTTAGTGATTCTATTTTCCACATTAGTAGGATGACTTAGATTGTAGTTAACTTTTGTGGCATGTATTTTTCTACTTGTTTACTCAGTAAATTCAAGTTATAAACTAGAATTAGAGTTGTGCATCCTGTGATTTCTAAAATTTAGCAATCTAGTCCAGTTATTTTCAGTTTCACTGAGTTAAATGAGCTCAAGCAACTAGTTGAGACAGTTGAAGGTCAAGTGAGTAGTAGAACTATTGTTAACTCGCTGATATCCTGCTTGAACTAGTAAATCGCCTAAAATAGTCCAAATATGCATGAATTCCACTTCCCAATGACCTAGCTCGAGTGAGAAAAATGAACATTGTAATTATCACCATATGTTTGAGGTAAAGGCTTAACAATTGTAACAATTAAGTAACAAACCATTCCTTCATAATCACCCAAGAAAATAACGGAAAATTCCTAGTATTTTTTTGGAGCTAAGTTCCTTTAGCATCGTGCAAGTTTAAATGAGAAATACGGGCTCATAAAGATTCTTTGTGTTGGCTAGAGCAAGACAAATCCCAAGAGAAACAATTTTACGTAGTTGGGTGTTCTTCGAGATCGAAGAAGTGACATTGTAATAGTTTCCCATGTCATAGCACTAACGGGGCAGCGGAGGTTTTTCAATTGGTTTCCATAAATTATTATGTTTTGGTCTTAATTGTATCATTATGTTCTTGTGGTTTGAATTGTTGCATGTCATTGCATGTGTTTCTAAATTTTGATTTCCATTCCGCAAAATAATAAAGGAAATTTGTAAACTCTTAATTTCAATTCGATTTCATTAATAGTAAAAAATTTATGTTAATTTATAAATTTTTATGGATACTTTATGTTGCTAGTACTTGACTATGCTCAGAAGTAAGAAATTTATAGCGACGTTCAGGTATTGTTTTCACTTTACCAAATTTGTTGTAAGTTGTACTAGAATTTTAATAGCAAATGAGTGATAACATTAGTGGTAAACCCATCGAGCATGCTTATGAATTTTCTATAATTTGTTAAACCCATAAAAAATATTATTGATCAGGTTGACAAAGCAAGAACAGTCTTATGGGAAAACACATGTAGAAACTATTAAATTCTGGAACAAAATATCTACCTCAATAAATAAAAAAGTGGGCATTATGCAGATTGGTTGATGACTGGGTGATATACATCGACTCTCGGTGTTTGCGTTTTCTTGTTTTTCGATTCAATGTGTGCTTAACTCTCTTATATATGGTATATACTATATACGAGAGCTCAAAGTCTCATGGCATAGCTGAGAACTCATTTCAGCGTGTATATGGACGTAATATTTGCAGATTATGTTGAAAGCATACCTTTTTGTTGGCACAACTTTGGGGAGGAGTATTGTGTCTTAAAAAAAGGTATTCGTAAGCACAACGTATTTATGTGGGACTTCATGGTTATAGCGCATAAAATATAAGTATCTAGTTAATTTTATCAAAAATATTTAAAAGGTTTATATGTCTAACAAAATATAAGAAGTTAGTTTTGTTATTTTTATTTATTTATTTATTTTTTAAGAAAGACTGCATATGTATCTTGCGTGGAAAAATGATAAGAACCATGGTTATCCTCTTTGGAAATTGCACATGTAACTACATGCAAGAAATAATAACTGTTATGTTAGCTTTCCTTGCAGAAGACCATGTATTTGCATGCAAGAATGATAATTGTTGTGTTTTCTCTCTTTAAGGAACCAATATGTGTTTACATATGCATAAAAGAATAGATACCATACATTTGACTCATTTAAGAAGAAGCATGTGTTTCCATGCATAAAGGAATAGCTACCATGCATTTGATTATTTGATTGCTTGAAGAAGGAACATGGGTTTGCATTCATAAAAGAATAGACACCATGCATTTGATTGCTGGAAGAAGAAACATGTATTTGCATACATGAAATAATAGCTACAATGTTTTTTATTTCTTGGAAATAAATATGTGTTCTTGCATACATGGAAAAAATGACTATTTTGTTGTACTTCTTGATAAGGATATGTGTTTGTTTTTATATGGTTGATTAAAAAGAACTTGCATTTTTTACATAAAATATTATTTATTATGTTGGTATTTTTGGAGAAGAATGAGTATTCATATGCGCATAAATAAGAGTTATTGTAGTAAGTTCTTTAGAAAGAGTATGTGTTTGTCTGGATAATAGCTATAGATCAATGTCTTTTGGGAATTTGTTTTCCTTATATAAAGAAAATAGTATCAATTATGAGTTATATATTTTACAAAATGTTTCCCTATTAATTTGCGAAGAGGTGGTGATAATTATGAATATTATTTAATTGTTAGTATGTTGCTAGATTAGAGGTTTCTGTGGTGTAGTTTTTCAGATGCAAAACTCGAAATATCCACAGTCGTCATTTTTAGTCTACCTATAAAGTAAATAAATAAATAAATAGATTATTTTATTTCTAATTTAATAACCACATATAAAAAAAGTAAAAAATTTATCGTTATTGTTTATTGAATAATTTATTAGTTATATTACCCTACTTTTTACTATTATTTTTTTAAAATTAATATTATTTAAAATTAATTTTGTTAAAACTTTTATTTAAAGTGTGAATACTAAATATTAGTGGATAAATGTCCGAAAAATTTTAGGTAGTTTTGATGGAAATGTTTTAAGATGGTGAACAATATTGTAATAAAAGTGGAGATATTATAAGGGCTTATTTATTATTATTTTATTAAAATTAATTGTATTAATTTTTTTTTTCTATTTTATTAATACTAAATTTAAGAGGTATTAATAATTAAAGGTTGGAAGTTGCTAAGACTAAGGAACAAAATTAGGGTTATTTAATGAATATATTTAATATGGTAAGTAAAGGGAAGCTCTATATCATAATGGAAACTCTAAATGTTCTAAATATATGAGATAATGTGGAGTTTATAATTATTAGTATTAGAAGGGTTATTTATAGGCACCGTAGCCTTTCTATTATGGTTATATTTTATTGAAAGCAAAGAAAAGGTTTAAGGTAGGATTAAGAGCATTATAATATTTTAAAAAAGGTTAAGAAAGGTAGCAGATTAGTGGGAGGGAAGGTGCCATGAAATGATTTAGGAAGTATGAAGATAGGAGATAGGGGGAGGGGAGGAGTATTATGACTGGGATACGTCAGGAAAGTGTGCAAGGACAATGACGAGTGGGAGGATGGACAAGTTGTCCAGTGTATTGGGGAAATTTTATTTGTGGGAAAGAATGTGAATCGAATTCCTGCTAATTTATAAGCCTCCATATCTATTGAGGTTGTGAGGGTGTTTAATGATTTCTAGGGCCTCACGCACTTTACACTTAAAATGATGCTTCTCATTGGTAATGACTACTGCATCTTCAAGGCATATGTGGTGACATGTGTTACTAGAGTGTTCTTCCAAGGCCGAGGTTTTTGTTCTTCCCAATATGATGTCCACGCCATGTTCTTTAAACCTTATTTTGAAGGTCCTCCATGTTTCCCCAATATAGCAATCTCCGCATGGAGAATTAATTTTGTAAACCCCTTCTTGCTGGAGGTGGTCGGGGTCATCTTTGACTGATTTCATCCTTTGTCTGATGGTCATTAGAGGTTTAAAGGATGCTTTAATGTCCTTCTGGGCTAGAACTTTGGCCATCTTGTCCGTGACCCCTTAGATATAGGGGAGATATGCTTTTGTTGTTGGGGAATTGTCAGTTGAAATTCTTTTATTTTCGGATCTAGCTCTTTGAATAGCTCTGTTGATGTCTTTATTACTGTATCCCAACTTCCGGAACGATCTTCTTAGATGTTTTATTTCTTCCTCAATATGAGTATCATCTGATATTCTAAAAACTCTTGTAAAAAGAGTCAACAGAACCCCCATCTTCTGGGAAAGGTAGTGGTGTGAATCAGCATATAGGTAACTGTCAGTGTGAGATTTCTTCCTGAACACATTGTGTCCAAGGGTTCTGTCTTCATTTCTTGAGATGAGAATTTCAAGGAAAGGGATGCAGTTGTTTACCTCACCCATATTTTTCCTTTCCATAAAACATATCGGTCCCCATTTTTTTACCATATTCTTCATCTCATGGATCTATTTGAAGAGCAGTAGGGAGTTTCAATAATTCTATAGAATCTAGATTTTCACAAGAATATTTTTGCTAGATTTTTCTCTTCATGGATTTTTTGTCATGGTTCTGTTTAAATTTGAATATTTTGTTGGCTTCATGATCACTAATCAAACTCATCGCCACTACTACACATGGGATCATCAGTAGGATCTACATAAACATCATTTGGATTAGAGTCAGAGGACTCCTAAAACTCCTCTCCAACCTCAATATCAGTGCTAGTAGTAGCATGAGCAATAGCACTACACTTATCAGAACTAGAAGAGCACGTTTTCCAATCTGCATGAGAACTACTTCCCTCACGAGTCACCATGTGCCATGCTTGGTCTCGGTGGTTCGCTCTCTTCAACTCCTGGTTCAACTACCATATCTTCATTGGAACCAACACCCCGAACTCCACTAGAGAACTATTCACCATTTTGTACTAGTGATTTGCCATTTGTACTGGTGATTCGCGATGATTTTACAATATAATATAATATCATGAGAGATTCGGCTAAAAAAATATATATACATATTATATTATTAGTAAAATCGCCTTCCATTTTTCCTATGTATCATGGGGATTCACCCATTTATTATACATATAAATTTAGGGGGGTTCTTAAAATTTTCCCTGGTACAACCTTCATTGTGTCCAATGTAATAAAAGATCAGCAAAGGCCGTTGTAGGTCTAATGTAATAAAATATCAAGCAAAGCTATGACTCTTTTCGACGAGTTAGAGAAAATAATAGCTCTTATAAAGGCATGCAAAAAAATCTAAGACCTTATACTCGAATCATGTGATTAATGACTCTCTAACCACAAGGTCAGTAGCAACTCAACAATATATATTTCCACGGACCATCTAAATTGAGACGAGTTTACAGTTCATGGCTTTAGATTCTGTTTGTAATCTAAACTCTAATTTGCATCAACATTTCTAGAAAGCCACATGGTATCCATTTTATCCAACTAGCGACAAGAAGTGGAAACGACTAGGTTTAGAATTCATGAGTGTGTCAATGTAGAGGCCATAGTGGATTTCAACGAGCATGGCCACAAAGCGTATTAAGTGAAGGCGTATCCTAACTCTTTAAAAATTGTTTTCCACGAAATTTGATAATAAATTTTATTTTTTTATTTTTTATTTTTTTATTTTGGTTTTTAAGAAATTTTATCAGAATTTATTAATAAAATTAAAAAAAAAAAAAAAACCTTTTCCATATTTTGTTATTTTGAATATTTTTTTTTATATTTAAAAAAATAAAAAATATTGAAGAAAACACTTTTAATTCAAAATTTGAAAAAAAAAACATTTAAATAAATAAAATTTAATATTAAATAATAATATATATTTAAATTAATAATAATAAATTAATTTTAATATTGTAGTCATATTAAAATCAAATTAAATTACTATATGAAATTTCATTTCTCATAAAGTAATTTATTTAATTATTAAAAATTTAAAAACTGTATATACTTATATATATGGTGGGTAATGTCCACTGACATAAACCAAATATTTTTATATATTAATATATTAATTATATTATATATTAAATATAAAAATTAATATGTTAAAATTAAAACTCTAATAAAATAATAAGAATAATAATAATAATAATAAATCAAACAAATAAATTATTGACAATTTTAAATGGATTATGAATACATTAAAAAACTTCTAATAATAATAAATACATTAAGAAACTTTGTAATTTTTTTTTTTTAAATTTAAAATTTCATATATTTATTTAAAAAACAAAAATAATATATATTGATGATTATATTATTTTGATTTAATTAAAATAATAATAAATTAATTATTCAAATATTATATAGTATTTAATATTTATTATATATGTTAGATCTAAGATTTTTGTGATCTATAATGTAAATAAAAAAATCTTTCACATTAATCACATCATTAAGATCCATATTTTTAAAATTATAATTCAAAGTTCATTTTAAAATATTTATATTAAAATTATAATTCAAAGTTCATTTTAAAATATTTATGTTAGAAAAAAAAAAGGTGATAAAACACACTTGATTTCTTGAAAATATTAAAACCCATAAACCCATATCATTTTTGCACAATAAATAAATAAAAAGTGATGAAAAATAAAAATAAAAACAACACAACAAAAACACGTGGTGATTTCATTTTCACAGGTGAGAGACGAAACATCCAAAAATCACATGTAGGTACACCAGATTGTCTTGGGAAGAAGTAGCCATGAATATGACAAGCACGCACCAATTTCACGAAGACTTCCGAAGAAAAAGCGCAATGTACGCCCCATGACCGAATCAAGTCACGCATCAACTCCTATTAGTCACAAGAGTGAGTCATCCCAGTCTTTCCGTAAGAATCGAAAATTGAAACGAGTGTTCGGAAAATACCTGGATCAATCCATATACACATGTCAGTTATTTTTTATCAGAAAAGTTGGATTTTTGTTCAGCCTAATGCGGAGGGAGTACTACGACTAAGAAAATCCAGATTTTTGTTCAGCCTGCCTAATGCGGAGGGAGTACTACGACTAAGAAAATCCAGATTTTTGTTCAGCCTAATGCGGAGGGAGTACTCCGACAAGGGGATATCATCATTTTAACATTTTAATTTATCGTTCGATTCAATAGTGGAAAAGTGAAAACATCAGCTAACTCGGCGGTCATATTATCCGGTTGGCATGGAATATTGATTAAATCAAGTGTGAAGACTTCCAAAAAAGAATAACCATCAAACTATCCCTTGTCCTCTGGAATTTGGATATGTTACAACAGCACGAGTTTCCACAATGCCCACTGACTGTGGAGTCAATTTTAATGGCCACTGTGCGTTTCGATAAAATAAACAATGCCCACTGGCAGTTGAGTCAATTTTAATGGCCACTATGCGTTTCGAAAAAATAAAGCTGACCAGACTGAGTCGATGAAGGTTTAGGTGGAAAGAAGAAAATTCAAACAAAAAGAGTTTCTAGCGCTATAAAATCCCCCCTCTTCTACCTGCCGTGAAAGAAGTTTCGAGCACCTATCGGCTGCAACGACGGTTCGCAATGGATTTTAAATCGGTGGTAATGGCTAAAGCATACTTATGGTCTTCTTGGTTGCAAACAATTTTTGTGATTTTAAAATTCTCTGTGCGTGAAAAAATTAAAAGTCGTTTCTAACAGAGAAATTATACGCAGACTACGTTCAATTCAGTTGTTGCTATTATGTTGCTGTTAATGCTGGACTCAGGTTGGGCTACTCAAAGAAAGGTGCTGGGAAAATCTTATTCAAGCGCTTCTCAGATCTTCAATGTCATGAACTACGATGCACATGCAGACGGTCTAAAAGATGATCGGCCGGTGAATACCTTTTAATCAATTATATAGATTCAATATTGTTTTGATATTTTTGTAAAGTTTGAGGCACTTATTGTATATATTCATACTTGAATATGTGATCCATGGCACGCTTTTTCAAATTAGTAAATACCCTTATATAGTTCAGATTTTAAGAAATTTCCCTGCAAGGAGCTTTATATATTTTTTATTTTCGCAATTTAAATCAGTTTAGCATTCGTGTAGTGGTAATAGTTTCTTCTGCCTTTATCAATGTCACGGCACGGAATGTGCCTATTCCTATAGCAATAAGTCCAATATTCCTATGGCCCTAAGTTGAATAGGGAAATATATTTATATGTTTTCTAAAGGGTTGAGAAAATATATTAAAATTTAGTTGTCAAATTAGTTGTGGGAAAGTTATGATTAGGTGTTATTCAAGAATGCACTCACTTATTTTTGTTATTCAAGGAAACCAAGCTGCTTAGAACTACTAGGTGGTGGTCCTTAATGGGGCAGACTTTCATTCCTACTAATTGCATCTGGGCCTTGGGTAGTTAACATGTTTCCTTATGTCCAAAAAGATTTTTTATTTTCCAGATTTAAATCAGTTTAGTATTCTTGTAGTGATAATAGTTTTTTCTTCCTCTATCATCACTGTCATGTCACTTCACTAAATGTGCCTATTCCTATACCTATAAGTTGAATAGGGAAAATTATCTATATGTTTTCTAGAGGGTGAGAAAAATGATTATAACTTAAAGATGTCAAATTAGTAGTCGGGACAATCATTACTAGGTACTATCCAAGATTGGAGGTTGACTTATCACTGTTATTCAAGGAAACCAAGCTACCTAGAACTACCCGCTGGTGGTCCATAAGGAGGAAGGCTTTCACTCCTTTAATTGATGGGTAGTTAACATGTTTCCTTACGTCCAAAGAGACAGGCTCTTAGTCAAGTTTTAGGGCATACTCCAGGTTGTTATTCAAGGAAAACCAAGCTACTTGAAACTACCAGCTACTGGTCCCTAAGGGGGCAGGCTTTCACTCCTACCAGTTCCATCTATGTCTTGGGTAATCTCTTAGTCAAGTTTTAGGGCATACTCCATGCCCATTTTTTAACAGTGGAAAAACCTATCATATCTCATTTGTCAAATCAGCAAGGGGACAACTATCACTCCCTCCTATCCTCAAATGCACACTAACACATCACTATTTTTCAAGGAAAACCAAGCCACCTGCAAATAGTTCATATAGGAGAGTGATAACCTATTTTTTGAAGTCCAAGAAAACCAGCTCTTATACTTTGTAATCAAAATATATATTTTTTTCGAATAGTTAAATATGTAAGGTGAGAAAATTATTATTATGGTTATACCTACATATTGTTTCTCCTTTGTGATTTTTAGGCATTCAAAAAAGCATGGGAAGCAGCCTGCATGGCATCTTCCAAAGCAAGTACAAAGTACCATCGGAAAGTTAGGGCTTACCACGCCGTTGAAATTGTCCGTAAAGTCTCAAATTTTTACTTATAAAGAATGTTGATATTGAATTTTATGCATTTTAGATGATCGATGCAAATTATCAAGAAAGTTCCCAAAATTATCATGTTAAATTGTTTTGGTCAAATCGTAATGGGACAAAGGAACAATACTTGCACCCATGAACGATTTATAGATGGAATAATAATGAATCAGTATGGGTACAATTTTCTAAGATATTCGGGTTGACCATAGAAGGTGGCTATGCAGATCACTTGTCAAGGCCGTAGATTGTACAACTGAAAGTGAACAAACAACAGGTAAGTGTTATGTTTATTGTTCTATTTCACTTAGTCTTTCTGACACCATGGTGTACATGACCTTGGTGGTCCTGTTAAACCATGAAAAAAATTATTTCATTCATTTGCAGAATACACGATGCACACATGACACTGGTAGAATCTCCTGCCATATTCGACCCTTATCCTCCATCTCAGCCGCCATTGAAAATCCTGTCACGATCTCCCCCGTACAACACCCTTATATTCCTCCATTTCTTCCGCCATTGAATACCGACGTCCGACTCCAACTGATTTAACGTCGAGCCTCTTCCATCCACAATATTACCCCGAATCTAACATTTACCATTAAAAAACAATATAGTATTTTAAATTGGCCGCTTCAATTTATATTAATCACCGCAATTTATTCTGTGCAGGGTTGCTTGGATGTGGCTCCATCGGTTTGTTTCCACCCTTCAAGCTTAACTTAATCACCTTCTTTATTTGCTGGAAGAAAGATGTGGTGTTATTTTCTATGATTTTAAGTGGAGGAGGTTGTGCTCATGCCGTGATTTGGGTTTTGGTTTGGTGTTACAGGCAATGACTATTACTGGATGTTCGAATGTTTTGGTAAGAAATTTGCAATTTGTCAATAGCCAACGAATGCATCTCGTAGTGGTGGACTCTTCTGATATCCAATTAAGCGGGCTGCATATAGAAGCCCCTGAAGAAAGCCCAAACACTGATGGCATTCATATACAAAGAGTTCAAAATGCCCAAATCGACAATTGTGTTATCCAGACAGGTTGGAAGTTTGTAATTTCACTACTTTGCATTTAATTGTTCATTCACATATTCCCATGCAACACAGATCCATTTTCTTAATAATGAATTAGTAAATATCCATCTAGATTAATTATTTTTATCATAATGTAGCTGGTATAGTGTAAACCTTTATTTTACTTATCTAACATTCAGATTGACAAACACAAAATAAACATAAGAGGTTATGCTAATATGATTATAAATACTGTATACCAGGGGATGACTGCATTTCAATTTCATCTGGCTCATCTACTATTAATGTCAAAAACATAAATTGTGGCCCAGGCCATGGCATCAGGTGAGATGAGCATCTTGGACCTTATTCTACACTCAAAAGAGACAGTAAGGATGAAATCTCAAATGTACTTCTTCTTTCTGGCAGCATTGGAAGCCTGGGAAAGAATGGAGAAAAAGCGCAAATTGACGACATTCTAGTCCAAAATATCACTTTTTCCGAGACATCCAACAGAGCTAGAATCAAGACATGGCAGGTTAGTTTAACATGTGTATGACTCCTTCAATTATTTCTACTCAACTTAAAATTAACTCTTCAAATTTGCATTATGAGACAACAGTTCATTACAATCGTGATTCATATTAATCTCGATTATCTACCATGATTATAACGGAATTCATGTTTTTTCTAAACATACAGGGTGGTTTTGGATATGCGCGAAATATCACATTCGAGGACATAGTTGTTGATAATGTTAGGAATCCGATTATAATTGATCAATATTATTGTGATTCGTTTTCGCCATGTAAAATTCAGGTGATCAACTAAATTTTCTATGTAATTCCATATTCTCACTACATGCTCGAGTATACTCGAGTGAAATAATGCTTTCTATGATTGTGTTGTGTGCAGCCATCTGCAGTGAAAATACAATATGTGACATATAGAAATATACACGGAACGTCATCGACGAATGTGGCTGTGAATTTTTCGTGCAGCAAAACAGTTGCATGCACAGGAATTACTATGACAAATGTTAAGATAACTTCAACGATTGCAAATAAAGTAAATTCTGTATGTGTCAATGCTTTCGGAAAGACTATTGGGACTATTTTGCCTCCCATTTGCCTTAGAAACTAATGTGGCCCCTTGGATTAATTAGAAAACATCACAATAAATCGATGGCTAGCATGCATCGATTATATCGCTTTTTTCTGTATGGGAACTTAAAAATAATATGAAATTTGGTCCTTTTCTGTGAACCTACTTTACTTTGTATGTTCTATTATATTTGAGAAGATACTCAGATTGATACTATTTAATCGAGTAGTCTTTAATGCGACTTTTTGAAGCGTTTTACAGTGGGTTTTTCTGGTCTAATTTCTCTAAAATCTGGCAAGAGTTCATTGAAAATACAAGTTTGATGGGTAACCTTGCAAAATGGAAGTTCCCTAGGGGTTTTTATAGTGTCTTGAATCCATATATACAGTAAAAAAACCAGTTTAAATAATAGAAATCAAGATTTTACCTCAAATTGTTTCATTGGATTCCAGCACCTGAAACTCGAAAAAGTCGCACTAAAGACAACTCCCTATTTAATTGATACATTTTTAAAAATATATTTAAAATAATGAAAACATTTGTGAATCGATAAGATCCTAGTATTTGATGCAGTTTAATTATAAATTTAAAATTTAAAAATATAAATTAAATACTACATTTTCAAACAAAATATTTTTTCATTTTTAAATATTTTATTTTCTATATTAAATTTTATTTAGTTTCGATATAACTAATGCAATTCATAAAATATTATGTAAAATATTAAAGATCTCAGAGGCTATTTCTTAGAATTTATGAAATGTTTTGTGTCTATTTTGTCGATAAATTTATTAAAATCAAAAGTTTCAGGTGATTTTTTTACAATTTAAGTGTTCTCGAGTTTTTCATATTGTTAAATCCATATATACAATTAAAAAAAATCATATAAACGGCATAGATTAAAATTTAACCACAATTTATTTTCACTGAATTCTCATCAAAAACTCCAAAAATTTTAACATATAAACAACACCCAAGAAACTATATATAAATGACTCAATAAAATTAATATAAAAAACTATATTTTAAATTTTGTATAAAATATTTAATATAGTAAATTTCTTTTATTTATTTAAAAAAAAATATAATTCCTATACATAAAATAAATAATATAGCAATTTTTATTTTAAATAACTATCGGATGTATTGAAATAAAGAGTTAAATGAAACATTCTTATGTATTGAATATGAATAATAACCATTTCTAATTGAATAATATATGTGAGATATATGTGTTGCAATATGAATAATAAAAATTTTAAATTAAATCCCTGGATGCGGGTGATTAGCTGCAACAGTACGTGGCAGAGGTTGTGGGTCGGTGCGTGGGCTCATAACTTCACCACCCTCACTCACGTCACAGTCCTCATTAATGTATCCACCGTCATTTGCATTGCCGCATTAATGCAGCACAGAAGCCCAGATCAGCTCCCGTCTATTATGAGAATGGCTTCCTCTAGAAGCTTCACTCCAGTTCTGCCTCCCCTGCGTTTTAGTTGCTCCCCTGTTGCTGCAGAGAATAGCTCTCGAACCAGCACAGGGCGTTGTTTCTCCATCGTTTGCTGCATTGAACTTGCTCCTGGTCTTCACATCTCACAGAGCACACTCTACCATCTGGGGCTCATTCCGCCCATTGTGAATTCACTTGATTGGCGAGAAAGCCTTCCCCTAAACTTCGTCTCCATTCATTTTGATGGCCGCTCTCATCACCCTGCTTTGAAAATCATGCCGCGCCTTCGACAGCGTATGCACTATCGGCGAGGCACCAGCCACTGTCATCTCCCCCGCCAGCCCTCCACTTCAACTTCGGGCTCTTCGTCTCCCTCCTTGGATAACTTCTCTAGTTGTTATCCTGATACCAGGAGCGGTCGTGGCCGCGGACGTGGGCGTGGGCTTTCTCAATATGATTTGGGCTCGCCCCACTCCCTTGTCTCTCCAATTATCATCCCTAGGCACCTTCACACCACTCATCTTCGCTTTCCTTGCACTCTGAATCGGCCCACAATCACTGCCACCATTACAATTGAGCTGAAGGAAGAGCCCCCCAGTTTGGAAGCAATGCTTCCTAGCGCTCGCTTGGAGCATAGAGTCGACGACAAGATTTGCACTCCACCAAGCGACAGCTTGAAGAGAAAAGCTCCTAGCTGCAGTGATACTCAGGACATTGGCCATGAAGTCAATCCAGGCGACATAAAGTGAGGCTGCCACAGCGTCAAAGACGACAAGTAGGAGGAGGAAGATGACCCGTATGCCTATGGCTATCGTGTTGTTGAGGAACCCCCATCATTCTCTCATGATTCTTAATCTGGTCAGAACTCGCAGTTTCTTTCTTCACAGGTTTTTGGTTGGGTACACTCCTAGACTCATCATGTTTACTAGCTCTTTGCATCAGTTTTATGATACACTATTAATGTTTCAAGGCCGGTTTCCCCTGCGTGGGCAGCATGCTTTTGTGTTTTTGGCTGGGAACACGCCTAAGCTCATCATGCTTACCTTTGTCTTCGCTTCTAGTTTTTAATAATTTGTCAATATTCCTAGGCTAGTTTCCCCTGCGTGGGCGACATGTTTTTGTCTTCCAGCAGGATGGTTTTTGTTTGAATGGTATGTTTGGTAAACTTTCTAAGTCATGTATGCAGTGTAAGAATGTCGCTTCTATGGGAAAGCTCAGCTGAGGCTGCGGCCTCTTTGTAATTCATTTTTGTACAATAATAGATTAGTCATATTCAGAAGAAAAAAAAAACAAACAAAACAAAACAATTAACAATTTTAAATTAAATAATACATGTTAGATATGTGTGTTGCAATGATTAACTTTATATGTTAGTATAATAATCTGGAAATATTGAATGCCATAAATAGGGTTATTAGAATGATGTATTAAATTACAAAAATTCAGATAAAAAAATAGTTTAATGAGCACGATATTAGGATTGTTGTGGTGATAGCAACATGAGAAAAATTATATGGTTTTAATAAATATAAATTTATAAATATTGTATGAGATATGAAATTTAGAAATAATATATTATTTAAAAAATATTATATATTAATAAGTGTAACTATATATATATTTTTTTAATTAGTGATATTTTATTATATTTAGAAGTAGAAATATGATATTAATAAATGTGATTATAATTTTAATTTGAAGATAAAGTATTCTTTGAATAGTTCCATATATTAACCAATGTAGTCATATTTTTAATTTGAAAATATAATTTAATTTTTTAATAATTTAGATAATAAGATTGTAATATCATTACAAATTGTATTAACAACTATTACAAATGTTACTATTTATTTTTCCAATGTTTAATGTTCACGAAATGGTTGAAATCAACAACATTTTCATTTAATTTGTAACATATTCGATGTAGTTATCCTAACTATTGAATAAAACCAAGGAAAAAGATTAATGTGAGGCATTCAAAAACCTTAGGAACATCGACGCTCCAAAAACCTTCATATATGACAATTTCAAATTCTTGTTTTGGTGGTGTAGATAAAGGCCACGCCACAACCATTACACACAAAACTGATAAGGCTAACTCGAAGGTTATACGTAATACCGACCAAGAACTCATGCGACTGCGTGTGTTCCATTCGATGGTTTGTAACCAAATTGATAAAGTACGCATATCGACATCTTCATGGATGTAAATTGTGGGGGAAGACAAAACTTTACGTTAGTCTCTCTTCGATCACCATGTTTTTTGTATAGAGCCATATCTTGATACATTCGTGGACTTATTTTAATGTTGAAAAAGGGGTTTTAATAGTTTATAACTTTCGAGAAATTGATTTGTATTTGTTAGAAATTGTAGCAAGAATGGATAAATTTGAATTGTGTCTTTTTCAAATTTAGAAACTCGATTTTCCACATCAACATGATGAATTTAATTGTAGTTAACTTGTGTGACATGCTCTTGTCTACTTGTTTATTTTGTAAATTTATTATAGAATAGAAGCAGAGTTATGTACAGTGATTCCCAAAATTTAGCAATCTTTTCGCTATTTTCGCTATTGCTCTACCGAGCAACTAGTCTGCCTTTTCAAGGTCACTTCGATAGTAGTTATTGTTAACCTCGATCTCTTGGGCTAAACTAGTCAATTAGCTAAAAATACCCTAACCATGCATGGAATTTGAATTTCCTAGCTAGAGTGGAGGAAACGGAACATTGTAATCATCAATTGTATACTAGTTGAGTGTACAGAGTTGGCAATTATGTAGATGAATCATCCCTGGGGAATTAGGCAAGAAAATAGGAAAAAATTCCTATATTTTAGGAGCAAATTTCCTCAGAGGATTGTGCAAGGAAATAGGAGAAATAATAGAAATCAAGATTTTACCTCAAATTTTTTCACGGGATTCCGGCACCTGAAACTCTAAAAAGTCGCACTAAAGACAACTCCCTATTTAATTGATAAATTTTAAAAATATATTTAAAATAATGAAAACATTTACGAATAGATAAGATCTTAGTATTTGATGTAGTTTAATTATAAATTAAAAATTAAAAAATATAAATTAAATACTTCATTTTCAGACAAAATATTTTTTCATTTTCAAATATTTTGTTTTTCTATATTAAATTTTATTTAGTTTCGATATAACAAATGCAATTCATAAAATATTATGTAGAATTTTAAAGATCTGAGAGACTATTTCTTAGAATTTATGAAATGTTTTCTGTCTATTTTGTCCATAAATTTATTAAAATCAAAAGTTTCAGGTGATTTTTTTACAATTCAAGTGTTTTGGATTTTTTCATATTATTATATCTATATATACAATAAAAAAAAATTCATATAAACAACACAAATTAAAATTTAACCACAATTTATTTCCACGAAATTCTCATCAAAAACTCCAAAAATTTTAACATAAAAACAACACCCAAAAAACTATATATAAATCACTCAATAAAATTAATATAAAAACTATATTTTGTATAAAATATTTAATATAGTAAATTTCTTTTATTTATTTAAAAAATATATAATTCCTATACATAAAATAAATAATATAGCAATTTTTATTTTAAATAACTATCGTATGTATTGAAATAAAGCGTTAAATGAAACATTCTTATGTATTGAATATGAATAACAACAATTTTTAATTGAATAATATATGTGAGATATATGTGTTGCAATATGAATAATAACAATTTTAAATTAAATAATATATCTAAAATTAAATAATATATGTTAGATATATGTGTTGCATTGATTAACTTTATATGTTAGTATTGTTGAATGCCATAAATAGGATTATTAGAATGATGTATTAAATTACAAAAAGTCAAATAAAAATTAGCTTTAATGAGTACGATATTAGGATTGTTGTAGTGATAGGAACATGAGAAAAATTATGATTTTTAATAAATATAAATTTATAAACACTGCATGAGATATGAAATTTATAGTCATTATATTATTTTAAAAATATTATATATTAATAAGTACAATTATATTTTTAAATTTTTTAATTAGTAATATTTTTATTATATTTAAAAGTAAAAATATGATATTAATAAATGCATTTATAATTTTAATTTGAAGATAAAATTATTTTTGAATAGTTTCATATATTAACCAATGTAGTTATATTTTTAATTTGAAAATATAATTTAAATTTTTAATAATTTAGATAATAAGATTGTAATATCATTACAAACTGTATTAGCATCTATTATAAATGCTTTTATTTATTTTCCAATGTTTAATCCAATGTTTAATGTTGATGAAATGGTTGAACTGAATAATACTTTCATTTATTTTGCACTGTCATATGTAGTTATCTTAACTATGGAATAAAACCAAGAAAAAAGATTAATGAGGCATTCAAAAACCTTAGGAACGTTGATGCTCCAAAACTCCTTCATATATGACAATTTCAAATTTTGTGTCGGGCCGTGTAGATAAAGGCCACACTACCACCATTACACACAACATCGATAAGACTAACTCGAAGGTTATGTACATGGCTACCGACCAAGAACTGTTGTGATTGGTGTGTAACTGATTCGATTGTTTGTAACTAAATTGATGACGTACGCATATCGACACAGTTTGTGATGTAAATTGGAGGGGGAAGACAAAACTTTACGTTAGTCTCTCTTCTGATCACCACGTTTTTTCTATAGCGCCACATATTTATATATTCATGGACTTATTTTAATGTGAAAAAGGGTTTTTAATACTTTATAACTTTCGACCAATTGATTCGTATTTGTTAGAAATTGTAGCAAGAATGGATAAATTTGACTTGTTTCCCATTCAAATTTAGTAACTCGATTTTCCACATCAACATGATGAATTGATCTGCAGTTAACTTGTGTGACATGCCTTTGTCTACTTGTTTATTTTGTAAATTTGAGTTATAGGATAGAAGTAGAGTTGTGCATGTAGTGATTCCTAAAATTTAGCAATCTTTTTCAATTATTTTCAGTTTTCAGTTTTACTCAGTTAACTCAGCTCAAGCAACTAGTTGAGTCAGTTGAAGGTCACTTGAGTAGTAGAACTATTGTTAACTCAGTGATCTCTTAGTTAAACTAGTCAATCAGCTAAAAAAAATATTTATTTATTTAAATTCATAATTTCAAATATTTATTTAAAAAACAAAAATAATATATATTGATGATTATATTATTTTTATTTAATTATTGAGTAGTAGAACTATTGTTAACTCAGTGATCTCTTAGTTAAACTAGTCAATCAGCTAAAAATAATATTTATTTATTTAAATTCATAATTTCAAATATTAATTTAAAAAATAAAAATAATATATATTGATGATTATATTATTTTTATTAAATAAAAATAAGCATGCATGGTCCCATATGGATATATAAATTTAAGCATGCAACTAATGGGAGCTTCAAGAAGTACAAGTCTAGATTTGTGGCCAAAGGATTCCCTCAAGTAGAGGGAGTGGACTATGAGGAAACGTTTGCATCGGTGGAAATATATTCCTCGATGAGAACCATTCTAGCATTAGTTGCTCAAATAGGGTGTAAGATACACTATATGGATGTGAAGACCGCCTTTCTTAATGGTTTTGTTGAGGAATAAACGTACATAGAGCATCCATAGGGATTTTAGGTATATGACAGGGAGACACATGAGAACCCTGTATGGTCTTAAATAGGCACCTAAGCATGGTAAACTCAGATTGATACATATCTCAGTGGATTGGGTTTCCCCAAAAGTGAAGCAGATGCCAACATTTATCACAATGTGGTAGATGTAAAGTTGTTTATCTTGGTTTTTTATGTTGATTAATTGATACTTACAAGGGATGAGGAGTTGATTTTCTCTTGCAAGGAGTACCTTGCAAGAGAATATGAGATGAAATGCATAGGCTTTATGCATTACTTCCTTGGGCTCGAAGTATGACAGGGTGATGGTGATTTGCTTATGAGTCAGAATCATTATTCCTCTGAAATAGTTCAAATATTTGACATGGAGAGCTGCAAGAACATGGAAACACCTCTAGCTACAAACTAGAGGAAGGAGAGTGCTTATTCACAAGAGGCAGTATATGCCACTATCTATAGATATCTTATGGGATCCTTGATGTATCTAGTAAACATAAGACCTCGCACATGTTATTCAGTTAATTAGTTAAGTCAAACCATGGTGAATTCTACCAAGCTATATTGGAAGGAAAAAAGCATGTATCGAGGTACCTCAGAGGTACAATGGAGTATGGGTTATGGTACAGGAGGAGAGAGAGAGTTGAGCTCCAAGGCTTCACCGATGCATACTGGGTAGGGAATCCAATAGAAAGGAAAAGTACTTTAGGTACTATCTTCAGTGTTTGGTCTGCATATTTCCTAGTATAGCAAGAAACAGAGGTTTGTGGCACTCGACTTAGTAGATGCTGAATACATGGCTACAGTTCAAGCAACATGTGAGGCCATATGGATCAGGAAAATAAGAGTTGTATTAAACTCTCCGATAAACCATTATTTCATGACAGGTCCATGCACATTGACATCAAGTACCATCACTTGCGAGATTGCGTGTAGAGGAGAAATATGATGCTACAATACATTCCAACTAAGGAGTAGGATGAAAATATCTTGACAAATGCCTTGTGAAGAGGTAAATTCGAATTCCACAGGTGCAAGATAGGGGTGGTGTGAAATCCATTTCTTGCTAAGAGTATTTGTTAAAAATTGTATTAAAAAAATTAAATTTGACTTGTGTGTTAATAAAATTTAGTAAATCTATTTTCCATATCAGTGGGATGACTTAGATTGTAGTTAAATTTTGTGGCATGTCTTTGTCTACTTCTTTACTCAATAAATTCAAGTTATAAACTAGAATTAGAGTTGTGCATCTTCTCGATTTCTAAAATCTAGCAATCTAGTCCAAGCTTATTTTCGCTCACCGAGTTAAATGAGCTCAAGCAACTAGTTGAGACAGTTGAAGGTCAATTGAGTAGTAGAACTATTGTTAACTCAGTGATATCCCAGTTGAACTAGTAAATCAACTAAAAATAGTCCAGTCATGCATGGAATTCCAATTTCCCAATTTCCTAGCTCGAGTGGAGGAAAATGAACATTGTAATTATCAATTGTATACAAGTTGAGTGTAAAGGCTTAACAATTAAGCAGTTGAACCATTCCTTCATAATCACCCAAGAAAATAATTGAAAATTCCTATATTTTGGGAGCTAATTTCCTTTAGCATTGTGCAAGGAAATAGGAGAAATACGGGGCCTTGAATTGGATAAGTGTTGGCTAGAGCAGGACAGTCAACAAGAGAACAATTTTACAGAGTTGGGTGTTCTTCGAGATCGAAGAAAGACATTGTAATAGTTTCCCATGTCATATAATTAACGAAAAGTAGCAGAGGGGTTTTTCCCAATTGGGTTTCCCTATAAATTATTATGTTCTTTTGGTCTTAATTGTATCATTATGTTCTTGTGGTTTTAATTGTTGCATGTCATTGCATGTGTTTCTAAATTTTGATTTCCATTCCGCAAAATAATAAAGGAAATTTGTAAACTCTTAATTTCAATTCGATTTCATTAATAGTAAAAAATTTATGTTAATTTATAAATTTTTATGGATACTTTATGTTGCTAGTACTTGACTATGCTCAGAAGTAAGAAATTTATAGCGACGTTCAGGTATTGTTTTCACTTTACCAAATTTGTTGTAAGTTGTACTAGAATTTTAATAGCAAATGAATGATAACATTAGTGGTAAACCCATCGAGCATGCTTATGAGTTTTCTATAATTTGTTAAACCCATAAAAAATATTATTGATCAGGTTGACAAAGCAAGAACAGTCTTATGGGAAAACACATGTAGAAACTATTAAATTCTGGAACAAAACATCTACCTCAATAAATAAAAAAGTGGGCATTATGCAGATTGGTTGATGACTGGGTGATATACATCGACTCTCGGTGTTTGCGTTTTCTTGTTTTTCGATTCAATGTGTGCTTAACTCTCTTATATATGGTATATACTATATACGAGAGCTCAAAGTCTCATGGCATAGCTGAGAACTCATTTCAGCGTGTCTATGGACGTAATATTTGCAGATTATGTTGAAAGATACCTTTGTTGGCACAACTTTTGGGAGGAGTATTGTATTCAAAAAAGGTATTCGTAAGCACAACGTATTTGATGTGACTTCAGAGCAGGAAGGTATATAAAATATGTTATTAAGGGTTAATTTTATCAAAATATTTAAAAGGTTTATATGTCTAACAAAATATAAGAAGTTAGTTTTGTTATTTTTATTTATTTATTTATTTTTTAAGAAAGACTGCATATGTATCTTGCGTGGAAAAATGATAAGAACCATGGTTATCCTCTTTGGAAATTGCACATGTAACTACATGCAAGAAATAATAACTATTATGTTAGCTTTCCTTGCAGAAGACCATGTATTTGCATGCAAGAATGATAATTGTTGTGTTTTCTCTCTTTAAGGAACCAATATGTGTTTACATGGTGCATAAAAGAATAGATACCATACATTTGACTCATTTAAAGAAGAAGGATGTGTTTCCATGCATAAAGGAATAGCTACCATGCATTTGATTATGTGATTAGCCAGAACATGGGTCTGTATTCATAAAAGAATGTGACACCATGCATTTGATTGCCGTAGAAGAAGAAACATGTATTTGCATACATGAAAATATTAGCTACAATGTTTTTTATTTCTGGAAATAAATATGTGTTCTTGCATACATGGAAAAAAATGACTATTTTTGTTGTACTTCTTGATAAGGATATGTGTTTGTTTTTTATATATGATTAAAAAGAACTTGCATTTTTTAAATAAAATATTATTTATTATGTTGGTATTTTTGGGAGAAGAAAATGAGGTATTCATATGCGACATTATAATAGTTATTGTAGTAAGTTCTTTAGAAAGAGTATGTGTTTGTCTGGATAATAGCTATAGGTCAGTGTCTTTTGGGAATTTTTTTTCCTTATATAAAGAAAATAGTATCAATTATGAGTTATATATTTTACAAAATGTTTCCCTATTAATTTGCGAAGAGGTGGTGATAATTATGAATATTATTTAATTGTTAGTATGTTGCTAGATTAGAGGTTTCTGTGGTGTAGTTTTTCAGATGCAAAACTCGAAATATCCACAGTCGTCATTTTTAGTCTACCTATAAAGTAAATAAATAAATAAATAGATTATTTTATTTCTAATTTAATAACCACATATAAAAAAAGTAAAAAATTTATCGTTATTGTTTATTGAATAATTTATTAGTTATATTACCCTACTTTTTACTATTATTTTTTTAAAATTAATATTATTTAAAATTAATTTTGTTAAAACTTTTATTTAAATTGTGAATACTAAATATTAGTGGATAAATGTCTGAAAATTTTAGGTAGTTTTGATGGAAATGTTTTAAGATGGTGAACAATATTGTAATAAAGTGGAGATATTATAAGGGTTTATCTATTATTATTTTATTAAAATTAATTGTATTAATTTTTTTTCAATTTTATTAATACTAAATTTAAGAGGTACTAATAATTAAAGGTTGGAAGTTGCTAAGACTAAGGAACAAAATTAGGGTTATTTTAATGAATATATTTAAGATGGTAAGTAAAGGGAAGCTCTATATCATAATGGGAAACTCTAAATGTTCCTAAATATATGAGATAATGTGGAGTTTATAATTATTAGTATTAGAAGGGTTATTTATAGGCACTGTAGCCTTTCTATTATGTTATATTTTATTGAAAGCAAAGAAAAGGGTTTAAGGTAGGATTAGGAGCATTATAATATTTTAAAAAAGGTTAAGAAAGGTAGCAGATTAGTGGGAGGGAAGGTGCCATGAAATGATTTAGGAAGTATGAAGATAGGAGATAGGGGGAGGGGAGGAGTATTATGAATGGGATACGTCAGGAAAGTGTGCAAGGACAATGACGAGTGGGAGGATGGACAAGTTGTCCAGTGTATTGGGGAAATTTTATTTGTGGGAAAGAATGTGAATCGAATTCCTGCTAATTTATAAGCCTCCATATCTATTGAGGTTGTGAGGGTGTTTAATGATTTCTAGGGCCTCACGCACTTTACACTTAAAATGATGCTTCTCATTGGTAATGACTACTGCATCTTCAAGGCATATGTGGTGACATGTGTTACTAGAGTGTTCTTCCAAGACCGAGGTTTTTGTTCTTCCCAATATGATGTCCACGCCATGTTCTTTAAACCTTATTTTGAAGGTCCTCCATGTTTCCCCAATATAGCAATCTCCGCATGGAGAATTAATTTTGTAAACCCCTTCTTGCTGGAGGTGGTCGGGGTCATCTTTGACTGATTTCATCCTCTGTCTGATGGTCATTAGAGGTTTAAAGGATGCTTTAATGTCTTTCTGGGCTAGAACTTTGGCCATCTTGTCCGTGACCCCTTAGATATAGGGGAGATATGCTTTTGTTGTTGGGGAATTGTCAGTTGAAATTCTTTTATTTTCGGATCTAGCTCTTTGAATAGCTCTGTTGATGTCTTTATTAATGTATCCCAACTTCCGGAACGATCTTCTTAGATGTTTTATTTCTTCCTCAATATGAGTATCATCTGATATTCTAAAAACTCTTGTAAAAAGAGTCACCTAACCCCCATCTTCCTCGGGAAAGGTAGTGGTGTGAATCAAAGATATAGGTAATTATTGCCACAGGAGATTTCTTCCCGAACACATCGTGTCCAAGGGTCTCCGTCTTCATTTCTTGAGATGAGAATTTCAAGGAAAGGGATGCAGTTGTTTACCTCACCCATATTTTTCCTTTCCATAAAACATATCGGTCCCCATTTTTTGACCATATTCTTCATCTCATGGATCTATTTGAAGAGCAGTAGGGAGTTTCAATAATTCTATAGAATCTAGATTTTCACGAGAATATTTTTGATAGATTTTTCTCTTCATGGATGGATTTTTTGTCATGGTTCTGTTTAAATTTGAATATTTTGTTGGCTTCATGATCACTAATCAAACTCATCGCCACTACTACAGATGGGATCATCAGTAGGATCTACATAAACATCATTTGGATCAGAGTCAGAGGACTCCTAAAACTCCTCTCCAACCTCAATATCAGTGCTAGTAGTAGCATGAGCAATAGCACTACACTTATCAGAACTAGAAGAGCACGTTTTCCAATCTGCATGAGAACTACTTCCCTCACGAGTCACCATGTGCCATGCTTGGTCTCGGTGGTTCGCTCTCTTCAACTCCTGGTTCAACTACCATATCTTCATTGGAACCAACACCCCGAACTCCACTAGAGAACTATTCACCATTTTGTACTAGTGATTTGCCATTTGTACTGGTGATTCGCGATGATTTTACAATATAATATAATATCATGAGAGATTCGGCTAAAAAAATATATATACATATTATATTATTAGTAAAATCGCCTTCCATTTTTCCTATGTATCATGGGGATTCACCCATTTATTATACATATAAATTTAGGGGGGTTCTTAAAATTTTCCCTGGTACAACCTTCATTGTGTCCAATGTAATAAAAGACTACAGCGCCCATTGTGTCCAATGTAATAAAATATCAAGCAAGCTAGCGACTTTTCGACGCAGTTAGAGAAAATAATAGCTCTTATAAAGGTATTACAAAAAATCGGAAGACCTATACTCGAATCGTAGGATTAATGACTCTCTAACCACATAATAGGGTAAAGTAACTCAACAATATATATTTCCAAATCTACAGTCTAAATTGAGACGAGTTTACAGTTCATGGCTTTAAATTCTGTTTGTAATCTAAACTCTAATTTACATCAACATTTCTAGAAAGCCACATGGTATCCATTTTATCCAACTAGCGACAAGAAGTGGAAACGATCAGGTTTAGAATTCAGAGTGTCAATGTAGAGGCCATAGTGGATTTCTGACGAGCATAGCCACAAAGGAGTTATGAAGGCGTATCCTAACTCTTTAAAAATTGTTTTCCACGAAATTTGATAATAAATTTTATTTTTTTATTTTTTATTTTTTTATTTTGGTTTTTAAGAAATTTTATCAGAATTTATTAATAAAATTAAAAAAAAAAAAAAAAAACCTTTTCCATATTTTGTTATTTTGAATATTTTTTTTATATTTAAAAAAATAAAAATATTGGAGAAAACACTTTTAATTCAAAATTTGAAAAAAAAAACATTTAAATAAATAAAATTTAATATTAAATAATAATATATATTTAAATTAATAATAATAAATTAATTTTAATATTGTAGTCATATTAAACAAATTAAATTACTATAAGGAAATTTCCATTTCTCATAAAAAGTAATTTATTTAATTATTAAAAATTTAAAAACTGTATATACTTATATATATGGTGGGTAATGTCCACTGACATAAACCAAATATTTTTATATATTAATATATTAATTATATTATATATTAAATATAAAAATTAATATGTTAAAATTAAAACTCTAATAAAATAATAATAATAATAATAATAATAATAATAAATCAAACAAATAAATTATTGACAATTTTAAATGGATTATGAATACATTAAAAAACTTCTAATAATAATAAATACATTAAGAAACTTTGTAATTTTTTTTTTTAATTTAAAATTTCATATATTTATTTAAAAAACAAAAATAATATATATTGATGATTATATTATTTTTATTTAATTAAAATAATAATAAATTAATTATTCAAATATTATATAGTATTTAATATTTATTATATGTATATATGTTAGATCTAAGATTTTTGTGATCTATAATATAAATAAAAAAATCTTTCACATTAATTACATCATTAAGATCCATATTTTTAAAATTATAATTCAAAGTTCATTTTAAAATATTTATATTAAAATTATAATTCAAAGTTCATTTTAAAATATTTATGTTAGAAAAAAAAAAAAAAGTGATAAAACACTTTTGATTTCTTGAAAATATTAGAACCCATCAACCCATATCATTTTTGCACAATAAATAAAAAAAGTGATGAAAAATAAAAATAAAAACAACACAACAAAAACACGTGGTGATTTCATTTTCACCGGTGAGAGACGAAACATCCAAAAATCACATGTAGGTACACCAGATTGTCTTGGGAAGAAGTAGCCATGAATATAACAAGCACGCACCAATTTCACGAAGACTTCCGAAGAAAAAGCGCAATGTACGCCCCATGACCGAATCAAGTCACGCATCAACTCCTATTAGTCACAAGAGTGAGTCATCCCAGTCTTTCCGTAAGAATCGAAAATTGAAACGAGTGTTCGGAAAATACCTGGATCAATGCATATACACATGTCAGTTATTTTTTATCAGAAAAGTTGGATTTTTGTTCAGCCTAATGCGGAGGGAGTACTACGACTAGGAAAATCCAGATTTTTGTTCAGCCTAATGCGGAGGGAGTACTACGACTAACAAAAACTAGATTTTTGTTCAGCCTAATGCGGAGGGAGTACTCCGACAAGGGGATATCATCATTTTAACATTTTAATTTATCGTTCGATTCAATAGTGGAAAAGTGAAAACATCAGCTAACTCGGCGGTCATATTATCCGGTTGGCATGGAATATTGATTAAATCAAGTGTGAAGACTTCCAAAAAAGAATAACCATCAAACTATCCCTTGTCCTCTGGAATTTGGATATGTTACAACAGCACGAGTTTCCACAATGCCCACTGACTGTGGAGTCAATTTTAATGGCCACTGTGCGTTTCGATAAAATAAACAATGCCCACTGGCAGTTGAGTCAATTTTAATGGCCACTATGCGTTTCGAAAAAATAAAGCTGACCAGACTGAGTCGATGAAGGTTTAGGTGGAAAGAAGAAAATTCAAACAAAAAGAGTTTCTAGCACTATAAAATCCCCCCTCTTCTACCTGCCGTGAAACAAGTTTCGAGCACCTATCGGCTGCAACGACGGTTCGCAATGGATTTTAAATCGGTGGTAATGGCTAAAGCATACTTATGGTCTTCTTGGTTGCAAACAATTTTTGTGATTTTAAAATTCTCTGTGCGTGAAAAAATTAAAAGTCGTTTCTAACAGAGAAATTATGCGCAGACTACGTTCAATTCAGTTGTTGCTATTATGTTGCTGTTAATGCTGGACTCAGGTTGGGCTACTCAAAGAAAGGTGCTGGGAAAATCTTATTCAAGCGCTTCTCAGATCTTCAATGTCATGAACTACGGTGCACATGCAGACGGTCTAAAAGATGATCGGCCGGTGAATACCTTTTAATCAATTATATAGATTCAATATTGTTTTGATATTTTTTTGTAAAGTTTGAGGCACTTATTGTATATATTCATACTCTGAATATGTGATCCATGGCAAGCTTTTTCAAAAAATTAGTAAATAATTCTTTATATAGTTCAGATTTTAAGAAATTTCCTCCGGCGAGCTTTATATATTTTTTATTTTCGCACTTAAATCAGTTTAGCATTCGTGTAGTGGTAATAGTTTCTTCTGCCTTTACCAATGTCACGGCACGGAATGTGCCTATTCCTATAGCTATAAGTCCAATATTCCTATGGCCCTAAGTTGAATAGGGAAATATATTTATATGTTTTCTAAAGGGTTGAGAAAATATATTAAAATTTAGTTGTCAAATTAGTTGTGGGAAAGTTATGATTAGGTGTTATTCAAGAATGCACTTACTTATTTTTGTTATTCAAGGAAACCAAGCTGCTTAGAACTACTAGGTGGTGGTCCTTAATGGGGCAGACTTTCATTCCTACTAATTGCATCTGGGCCTTGGGTAGTTAACATGTTTCCTTATGTCCAAAAAGATTTTTTATTTTCCAGATTTAAATCAGTTTAGTATTCTTGTAGTGATAATAGTTTTTTCTTCCTCTATCATCACTGTCATGTCACTTCACTAAATGTGCCTATTCCTATACCTATAAGTTGAATAGGGAAAATTATCTATATGTTTTCTAGAGGGTGAGAAAAATGATTATAACTTAAAGATGTCAAATTAGTAGTCGGGACAATCATTACTAGGTACTATCCAAGATTGGAGGTTGACTTATCACTGTTATTCAAGGAAACCAAGCTACCTAGAACTACCCGCTGGTGGTCCCTAAGGAGGAAGGCTTTCACTCCTACTAGTTGATGGGTAGTTAACATGTTTCCTTACGTCCAAAGAGACAGGCTCTTAGTCAAGTTTTAGGGCATACTCCAGGTTGTTATTCAAGGAAAACCAAGCTACTTGAAACTACCAGCTACTGGTCCCTAAGGGGGCAGGCTTTCACTCCTACCAGTTCCATCTATGTCTTGGGTAATCTCTTAGTCAAGTTTTAGGGCATACTCCATGCCCATTTTTTAACAGTAGAAAAACCTATCATATCTCATTTGTCAAATCAGCAAGGGGACAACTATCACTCCCTCCTATCCTCAAATGCACACTAACACATCACTATTTTTCAAGGAAAACCAAGCCACCTGCAAATAGTTCATATAGGAGAGTGATAACCTATTTTTTGAAGTCCAAGAAAACCAGCTCTTATACTTTGTAATCAAAATATATATTTTTTTCGAATAGTTAAATATGTAAGGTGAGAAAATTATTATTATGGTTATACCTACATATTGTTTCTCCTTTGTGATTTTTAGGCATTCAAAAAAGCATGGGAAGCAGCCTGCATGGCATCTTCCAAAGCAGTGTTGCAAGTACCATCGGGAAAGAAATTTCTAGTCACTCCAGTGAAA
>JAXQQM020090371.1:0-36396 GCA_034641835.2 Pinus albicaulis
AGATTAAAAGTAGAGGGAGACTTCTCTATGAGACTTTCCTTTGGCTCTTTACTCTTAGCTGGAGGTTTTTCTTCCCTCTAACTAGGTTTAACATTTTCATTTGGACTAGAGGCCAACTTAGAAGAGGAAGGAATGGAGTCATTAGAATGTAAAGGTTCAGTTATAGGTCTCTTACATTTATCTCCGACTTTCTAAACAACTGTCTCCTTCTGAAGTATCTCTTCTTCTTGTTCTTGTGTGCGGGTGTAATGTTCAAAAATTAGCTAGGCTAATTGGAACATTAGAATTTTTTTTTTATTTTCATGTTTATGAATAATAGACTAATGGAGGACATGCACCACTCCTTAGATCTAAAAATAAATACATGCTCAATGTGAACATGATTAAATATGAGCTGGTTGCATAAAAAACACTTGTGTATGAACAGGGCTGAGTTATTTGAATGGGTCAATAGGACCAAATCACAAGATAGTCCAGGTGCATTGAACCTCCTAAGTGATCTACGCAGTTCTAGAAGGATCTTCTAAACGTGAAAGGGGCTAACTCAAGTGAAGTGGTTTAGGGTTTTTCACTTCCTCATTTTATAAAAAGGAAGGAGAGGGCTGATGGAAAGGGCTGTTGATGATTTTAGAAGTTGCTTGAGCAACTCGAGTTCTCTTGGCTGGTTAGCCAAAGGGAAGAGGATTTCTTGTATAGGAATCCTCTCTCCTTCCATGGAGTAGCTCTTTGGAGGAGGATGTACTGCATTGGTCCACTATCCAGCATTTGGCCAAGCTTCTACTTCTAATTGCAATGTAGATCCTATTGAGGGTTTGATTTCTTTTGTAAGCTGCAGCAAGTGGAGTCTATATCTTTTCAGATCTAGAGCATTTCAGTACTTATTTTCAGTGGAGGAGGGTTCTAATCCATTGGGGAGATTTATTGAATGACTTGAGCTTAATTTGAGATATTGGCATCAGGCCAATGTGTTCTTCATGGTATACTGCGTAGTTCCTTCCCCAGATCTACGTTATTTCTGAAGGAGCAGCGTTGCAGGGTTTTTGGCATCATTTTGGAGCTAGATCTCTGATGTGAAGGAATCCTCCTTGCATCAAGGGTGATCCTTGGATTGGCCAACCAATCCAAGTCTATTTCTGATCTGATACATTCACTGAAGTTTTTGCTTCAGAAATTCTAAATCATTCTATAGATCTGCTGCAGTAAAACTCAGATCTACTCTGGCATTTTCATGTATTGCTGAAATCCCCAAGGGGAATGTAATAAAGAGCCCTTTGGGAATTTTGATTCATTATAGATCTCTGTTTTCATGTATTTATCAATTTAAGATATGTAATATAATAAAAGAAGCTTCAGCCTCCTGAAAATAATGCTGAAGTGTTTCTGGGTCATTCTCTTGTCTTGCAACACCTCAATCTTGAGGGATTTTCTATGTAAAAATGTTGTTTAACCTTGCTTAATGCCAATGCCATGTTCCTAAAATAATTATATGATTTTTCATACTTTTATACATCTTATAAATTTATAGAATACTCTTCCATTTCTTCAATTTATTTCTGCATCTTCCAAGTCATGGGAAATCAAGGTTTTTCTTGACTAGTCAGGAAGGAGGAACTGTTTAACTTAGTAAAACACCTTTGTTTTTGCTGAAAATAGACATGAAGATCCCTATTGACGTAATATACATATAAAAGAACCTTTACCCTTCATTTTACGAATATTTTCTTATACACTCATTTTAGGGCCAAAATCCTCACTTTTTCCCACCTTTTTGCACATAAAAGCTGAGTAAAGGATGCTGCAGTATTTGGAATGGGTTTCTAAGTGTTTATAAACAATTTTTATGATAGATTAAGCCCACATTCCTGAAATATGCGTTTTTCAGGCATGCTTTTCTGAGAAATCCATATTTCGGATATTACAGTGGTATCAGAGCATGATCTTTGGCTCAGCCTATGGCTTCAAGCCAAAGTGATGAATCCATAAAGCATGAATCTTTCAAGCTCTATAGATAGAGTCTATAGATGGCTAGGTAGCCTCTGGATCTCATCCTTCCTTGTGAAGGTGACATATCCAGTAAATGCCCCTACAATCAATCTCTGGAATGGAATCTTGATACTCCTGAAGGGGGGAATTTGTAGCAATATCAGAGGAGAGAAGAGACAGCGATCAAAAATCTGAAGGAGATGAGGTTCACCTCATCATATTTCAGATCCAGGAAGAGCCTCTTCAAAGAGGTTAGACAGAAGAAAGAAGGAGGAAGAAAATGAAACTCCTAAAGGGTTTCAAGAAGAAGAAAGTTGCAGTGAGACCTGCAGAAGGTTTCAAGAAGGAGAGGAAGATCCATGCACTTCCTATCCTCACAAATAAGGACAACTATACAGAGGAAAATCAAAGCATGGCTTCACCACTTGAAAGAATGAAGCACATTAAAGAAGATGTCAAGGAGATTGAGAAGGTGGAGACTTGTACTAGCACTGGCACAACCTTGGAGAAGTAGCCTTCATGTTCAATGGAGGAAGACTACACAGTTTCAGAAGAAGTTCTTACTTCTACATTTCATCAAGGTATGGTCAAAGATTCATCTGTTTTCATTTCAGCCCATTGCATGGAGAGATCTACATCTCGATGTGATGCTGATCTAGAACAACAAAATTGTACTACGTTGTGCAAAAGTAGTAAGGGAGGAATAAGATCTTCCCTTGGAGATATCAAAGGGCCTGCATTTCACAAGCCCTTGAGATGGAGAAGGTGCAAAAGCATGAGGATACCGAGAGAATATGGGGAAGAGGGCCAATCTCATTCTTATCCATTGTAGAAGGTTGATGCACCTAAAGAGGTGATTGGATTGCGCAGTGGAAGCATGGAGGGTTTTCTCCATTCATGTATTCAGTCACCACTTGATGATGTCTCATTTCCTGGAGAAATTGCACCAAGAAGGCCACTTGATCAGCAAGAAGAGGTGAAGGCTTCACATGGTGAGGCATTTCCCGTTGATTTCAAGAAAAGTGGAGACCTTGGGAGATATTGATGCAGCACTGAGAGTCTTGGGTAGGCTCAAGGAGGAGAGAAGCAGTCTCTCAATATCATCCACACCCACTGTCATTTCAGTTTCTGCGCTGTGGCAAGAAAATAAGGGGAAGTATGGTAGCCTTCCCACATCTACATTTGGCATGGGAGCTATTCATGCACATGACTCTTGGGAAGATTTATTATAGTCTTCTCTCTTCTCTTTGAGAATGGAAGGAGGCTCATCTATGAGCTACTCCCATTGCATGAGAAAAACTTGTGGTAAGGGTGTTGATTGTTTTGATTTATCTCATGTATACATGTATCCCTTAACCACATATATCACAGGATACTTGCATCATGGAGCAGCAAAGAGTATGGGCACATTGTGTTGGCATAACATTGTTCATGTCAAGCACCATGTTGTCACTACATGGATGGGATGATGGAAGTATGAGAAAGTAGCAAAGGATGTTCTTGAGAGAGCAAGGGTAGATTTGCTCTCACAGTTTTCATGATGTTGCAGGAGTAGAAGATGGCACTATCATAGTGCAAAGGGGTTACTCCTTGACCCTAGATGTTCAAGAAGGACTTTCTTCATGGGAAGGACTTCTCATATGTAGCAACATTATGGAAGATACCTTTGACATTCCGCATGTCAAAGATTGGAGCTATGTGTTGAGGGGAGCCTATTTGTATAGGCCAACAACATTGTCACTTTGGAAATGGGATTTATTGATGGAGTATTCCTAGGATCACTTCTCATTCAATGCACTTGGTGAGCAAAGAGGAGGTGAAGAAGATGATGTATTCTTCTTGTCTTGGTTTCCAAGCATGGAGGAGAGGATTTGCATGCAGAGATTGGTTCATTTATCTTCATGGGAGTGTGCCAAACTAATATGGAGGATTCATTCATGAGTCCATGTATCTTCTTGCTTCCAACATATGGTGAGAGCTTTGCTTGCATTCTCTTACCATCTCTTGGCAGTGCATTGCTCCACAAGAGGGCAAGTTATTTATTGAGCTCCATGAACCTCATTGGGCCAAATTGCATGATGGAGACAACCATCTATTATGTGGCCTTGGGAAAATATGTTTTCCTTACATGTGGATTCTTATTTCATATGATTAACCATGTCACAGGAGGCAATTTTCCATATACTCTTCTAAATTAGCAGTTGAGAAGACTGTGTTGTGAGGACTTGGAAGACTATTGGTACTCTTTTTCATTACATAGAACCTTCAATATTTCCTCCATTATGGTGATGATCATGTTCTCAGTTGCTGATGTTGTTTTTATCTTGATGGGAGACATGATGTTGAGTAAGGCACATGGTTGAGTGTGTCCTTTTTGGGAAGGAGATTCCCACATTTTCCGCAGCACATGTTCTAATGGGGGCATGGGAAGGAATTGTGGCCACCGTAGCCAAAAAATTGTTTATTTTGAAGGTGAGCCATGTGTGTGATGGAGTACCTCACGGTGATACTCTTCTATCCATCACATATGAGACATTTTGGGCTGATTGGTTTTACATCGTTGGAGGGAGGATCTTTGCAGATTTAATCCTTACGATGCCACTTGAGGGAAATGTCCTTGCAGCCCAAGATCAGTTTGCACTCTACACTTATCTTAAGTGGAGAGGAGAACAACGTGGGGTAGGCTATCTTGTCTACCATTTGTATAATTTCAGCCCACCTACTTTGCAGGAGCTCAAGGTGGAGGAACATTTTCAGGAGTTGCCATGATTGGGAGGTGACTCATTTTGTGTGGATGATTTCTTGAGGTTGGAGAACTTGTTAGCCACCTATAATATTTTGTTATACCAAAAGGTGGCTAAGAATTTTTGAGCCTCCAAGGAACAAATTTTATCACTAAAAATTGTTGGCTCTTGACGACTCCTTGAAGGCCTCATGCCTCTGTCTGAAATATTCGTTTACTATTCCCATTTTTATACTCAGAAATTCTGCTGATTTCATAAAAAATACTGCTACAAGACCTTCATTTTCCCCCTTGCCAAACCTTTATCTGCTCCCCTTTTCCTCCATAAAATCCCCTTTGTTTTCATGATTTCTTCTCTTTCCCTCATGAAAAAACACTTTTACAAAGTTAAAAGACTCACTCTTTAGCTTTGCCATAACCCCCATTTCCATTGAAAAACCACGAAAAATGCATAGAAAACCAAGCGTTAACTCTAGAAGCGCTCATCGCAGATCGCAAATCGCGGAATCGCAGTTTTATCTAAAAAATCTCATCGCAAGTTTCTGCGATGCGATCCATCGCATATCGCAAATCTCATTTTTCGTTGTTTAAAAAGTTTGATCCATCGCAAATATTTGCAATGCGATCTGATCGCATCGCAAATATTTGCGATGCGACTGCTCCAATCACATTTTTCCCCAGTGCTCATTGCAAATCGCAATATCACATTTTCTCTCCATCGCATAAATCAGCCATCGCAAATATTTGCGCTGCGATCCATCGCAGATCGCAATTTTCAGTTTTCCTCCAAAGAGCCATCACAAATATTTGTGATGCGATCCATCGCAGTTTCCGCCCATCGCATAATCGCAATATCGCATTTTCTCTCCGTCGCATAATCCGCCATCGCATTTTCCACTTTTGCGATTTGCGATCAGATCCCGCTTGGCCCACCATATGATATCCCCGCCTTTCATATAAAAACACTTTTTTCCTTTGTAAAGTAGAAAATGATATATTTTGTGGTTTACAAAGGTTTTTCCCATTACATCCCGCCGCTGCATCTTCGCCGTCGATCTGCACCCCCGCTCCATGATCCAACGACCCTGCTTCCTCCGCACAACCTCTAATGCAGTTTAACCTATAAACGCAGGATTTTATAACTTTCTTTTGTATTTTGCAGGGTTTAACATTTTCCGCTATATTCAGAAGGAAATTTGAAAGATGAGGGTGACGACCCTCCCTCTTTTGATTTGTCAAAGGAAATCGGCCACAGGGTGAAAATTCACGTTTTCATCAGTGTTTCATGAGGCATTGATGCCATATAACCCTGCGCAGCCCTGTGTAACAGCGAAGCACCAAGAATCCGGCACAGTCAACGAGTGTCAGCTGTAGAGGACCAGAAATGTGCCAGCACAGAGATTGAAGACAATTTTTACAGGGATTATGGCTAAGACGGTCATCAAAATCCTAATCCCCAACCCAAAACACATTTTAAAGAAAACCTAAAGTGTTTTATCAGACAGAAATCCTCCACCGCCACATCTTGAGGCAAATTGATTCCTCAGCTACCGCAGAGCCACCTGTTGCCTCAAACCTTTCAAAGCAGAGGCCGAAGTTATTAAAGAAAATCAGATATTCGCCTCCAGCACAGCCAGGGAGTTACTTCTGCAAGGAAATAAATGCAGAACTATCTGCAGAAGTTACTCCAAACGTACACGGAGCCTCAAAGTCAAATAAAGCTCCCACCGAGCTTTGATATTAATTGTAAAATAGTTAATACAGTGAAACACCTGTAAGCTTCTCCATCGAGCCCCTCAAAAGGCCGAGAAGTCATCACCCTGTATTAATTGTCCTAAGAGGTCTTTTCCTCAGATCTTTTTCTCCTCATTCTTCTATAAATACTTCTGTAGAAGATGAGAAATTGTTGGTCACTGCATATCTGTAACATGTAAATAGTTTTCTGAAGCTGTTGTAAGCTCTATTTGTAAGAGAAAATACCTAAGTTGAGCTGAGAAGCCTGAAGCTGTAAAGAACCATTGGACGTAAAGATTGTAACTGGTTTGGAGCATCAATACAAGCTAATTTATGGGATCCTGGTGTATGTTGACGGTGATGTTATTCTCATTGTAACTTGTTATTTTATTCTTGTTTTCATTTTGTTTCATTTTCTTCTGTAACGGACAGTTTAAACAATGTTAGGTCATACTGTATACCAATAGCCTCCTCTAGCTGAGAAACCTTTATTTAAATTTTTTCTTCCCACTACGTTATTTAAAAATGATTTAATTTAGTTCAAGCATAGGAATGCTGGCGTTCCCTCGTCTTATTGCATTAGATAAATGTTATTTTTGAATGTTACTTTCAGTATATGTTGTGTGAAGATGAACTGAGGAAGATATGGTGAGCCCTGGTCCCAGTCTTGTTTGCATAACTGTTTGATTGTTTCCCTTAGAATGTGTCAAAAGCTGGATAGTTTCAAAGCACTTACCAGATCATATGAATAGGTAAATATTTATCTTTGTGTTCCCCTTGTTTTTGTATATTTCTATTGAAGAGGTATTGAGATGGCTAGTTTAAGAGTACTTCCCAGGATCCTGATACTTTCCATGTCCCTTCTTAAGTGTTTGTCAAAGGCTGACTGGTTTAAAAGTACTTATCAGATCCTAGGCTGCTCCTTGTTCTGCATCTGTTTATTTCCCCTTCTTGATGTATCACTCCATTCCATAAATCAAACTTTAAAGAGATCCTTAGACATAGATGACTTGCCCCATGGACCACTCTTGCCTCTTGCTACTCCAATTAAAACCCTACTATGACTCCATAGCCCAATGGATTGAAGTTGTTTCTTTCCTATCTTCTTAGCTGAATCAATTTTCACTTTCATTCATCTTCACCCTTCATTTAGACTTCCTTCACCTTCATTTATCTTTGTCCAACCAAAGCAAACAAAACCCTTGGTCTTCATAACTAGCCTAATATCATTACCCTAAACTTCAAAGACAAATCCATCTTTGTACATATTGGAGAGATCCCTCTCCGGATTCAGGAGGGCTAGATCCTAGAATCCCAAAGTTGGTTGAAATGATGTTAACTCTGTGATCGGACTTTTTTCCAATCTTGCTTATTACAGAGACCTAACATTTCTGGCGACTCCACTGGGGAATTACAAACCCAGAGGTTTTTAAGGATAATTATACGATATTCAGAGATTTGGTTCATAGAGCATTTTCTTTATTAACCAGCTGGAGCCACCAGCAACATTTCTGTCGACTCCGCTGGGGAATATTTTTGAGTTCATAGTTGCTTGGCCAGCTTTTATAGACTCTTTAGTTTTCCATACAACCACAGAAACTCAGAAAAACCCAAAAATATTTCAGATTGGTATCTAATAAACATGGTGGTGGAACCATAAAACATTTTACCTCCTTTGGGGCTAAAAATTTTCCACCTGGCGACTCCACACTCTGAAACTCCCAGAAGACCAAATGACTCCACTGGTAGAAGACCCTGAAACTGATTGACGAGACACAGTGACCTCTTTCTGGATTTACAAACATGATTCCAAGAATACAACGAAGATATGCCCCAATGAGTAGAGATCATATCCCTGGGTTTCCACATAAGATGCCCCAGGTGAATTGGGATGACAACCTGCCTATTTTTCAAGGTGAAAATTTTGATAACCCTTTATTACATCTTATCAAGTTTCACACACATGTATGGAGGTTGAAAGTTGAGTGGCATGAAGACTTCCTAATGAAAATTTTCATGTTAACATTAGAAGGAAAAGCTAGGGATTGGTATGAATGCTTAAGGTCTAGTAGTTTGTTTTCTTTAAGAGACCTTGAATATGTGTTCTATGAGAACTATAAAGAAAACACTACAGCATTATCATTGGGTGCAATATATTATGATCCATCACAAAAAATCACCCAACACATTATAGATAATGAGGAAGCTTTGGAAGAAATGCATCCTGGAGATCTTTTAATAGCCATTCATGAGTTTAATCTCCTATTGAAAAATTTTAAGAACATAGATGAATCAGTTGAGGAAGAGATGATCCAAGAAATAAAGAACCTTCCTCAAGATATCCTTGAAAACTCCAATATTGATTCATCATCCCTTATAGCCGAGGCTCAAGAAGACATCCAGCCTCAAAATCAGTCTTCACAAGAGACAGAGAACTGCTATACTCCTATTCAAAGGAACCTAGAAACATCTTCCCCTTTGACAGAAAAAGAGATATATCAGATTATAAATAAACAGCCGCTCTCTGAAATTTTTTGCGAAACAAACACTCTTGCCCATTCACATAGAGAAATTTGTTGTACAGACTTAGAAATTTCTTTTGTAGATAAAAATAAAAAGGGACCTACTGATATCTCAATATGTTTAACTGATGAAAATATTTATTCTAATAAATTTTCAAACTTCAATCAGTCTTATGATGATGATGATTTCCAAGCAGAAACTAATCATGCAAGGCAACCAACATTTGATTGGTGTTATGAGTTTCACCATCATCATCTTGAAAGCTGCAATCATCCTTTTCGATCCATCACTAATGGCTTTCACATAATTGAAAATCAGCAGCCTTTCAACTCAGAAGGTGAAGAGAAGAGCAATAAAGAAATTTTTGAGAAAAAGGATCTTCCTCTTGAAAAAGAGGAAACCTTTAAGTACTCTCCTGCTCAAGAATATAATAACCTCTTCACAGAATTTAGTCCACTGAATACGAGCATACAAGGGCCACAAGAGGACAACACTGTCAAATATGATGAGTCCTCCAGTTCAGAAGATGATGAAGATGAAGGAGAAAAACAAATAGAAGACTATCCTGTTGTGGATATATCATCTTCTCAAGAAGAAACTTCTCCCTTCACTGATATTAGTCTGTCATTTAAAGAGCCTAAATTTATATCAGAAGCAAGCATAGATTCAAAGAAAGAAGATATTTCACTGTTTGTTATTTTGCAGGTTAAGAATGATGATACTTCCAAGCTACATACTGAAGAGATAGTCCTCAAAGCTAATGTCTTGGAAGTAGATGATCTACCAATTGTGGAGGACCAAAAGGAAGAGAATCTTCATCTTTTCTTTGTTGATCCTATGGAAGAGTGTGTGGAAATCCTGACTGGCTCAAATTATCAAGCATTGATCCTTTTCAAAAGCCAGAGACATGAAAAGCTGTCACCTTCTGTGATAGCCTCGGTTTTGAAGATTAATCTTCAAAATATACTATGGATACCTCTGACAAGCATCCAGAGTTTCTTCTTCTTCTTGACATTACTCAGCTGGCTGCATTGGCACTTTTGTATCATATGAATATGTAAATACTCCATGTTTAGAATAGGTTAGATAGGAATGTCAATAAAGCTCAGTTCTGAGCATGTAGTTAGTTGTTGTTTTCTGCTTTGGAGAAAAAATCAAGGATTCAAAAATACAAAAACAAAGAAAGAATGAAAAGAGGGCAGAAATGAAAATAAGAAAGGCACAGCCCCATGCCAAAAAAGAGAAATAAATCTGAAAGTGTGCAAGCTCAAATGCCACTCCTCAAAACACACTTCTAGTTAGTCAAACTGCCTAATCTTGACTAATTAGCTTTGAATTTTATGCTGATAGGATAGTGAATTTGATTTGCCAAAATGTTTAATCTTGGCTTATCAGTAGATAGATTAGTATAGAAATTAAAGGTTCAAACATGCTCAGAATCTGAACCTAAGTTTCCAAAAGAAGAATGACTCAAATTTGTTTCAAATTCTAAGTCAAAAGATGTAAAATCCGGTTCTAATCAGCTCAAAATTTGAACCAGAGAAAGAAAGAAGGGTCAGCTCAAAAACAAAGCAAAATCAGAGCTGTGAAGAAAAGAGAAGGCCATAATGAGAAACTTTCAGATCTTAAGCCTTCCATTTTGATTTTAATTTTCTGCAAATAAAAATCTATGTGCGGCTTGTTTATATGCCATAGATCACAGCAAGTCAAACAACTCAATCTTGACTTGATTGTTTTTAAATTTCTATTGTAGAATTTAGAGAATGAAAGTTTGTTGGACAGTTTAATCCCAACAGACAGAAGATTAGGTAGAGAAATATCTGAGCTCAACTGTTTAACCTGAGTTCGGGGAGGAATAAGGAGTAGAAGTCGATTAGTTTCTATGCTTCCAAAAGAATAAAATGTTGTGAATAGAGTTTTCCAATCCAAGTGCACTCTGATGAAGAAAAAATGCTAGATCAGTAGGATTGGGTAGGTAGAAAGTTGTATTGATGAAGACCATTTATTTTTCATGACTGATGTTATTTTTCAGAAGCAGAGCAAGAGCAATCTAATGGATGAGGCACCTGGTCAGCATCCCAGAGAGAACAATGGATGAGGCAACTGATCAGCCTCCCAGAAATCAAGTCTGAATTCTTGATTTCTTCAAGAAGGCACCATCCCCAAGTGGAGCCACCATTAGCCACCTATAATATTTTGTTATACCAAAAGGTGGCTAAGACTTTTTGAGCCTCCAAGGAACAAATTTTATCACTAAAAATTGTTGGCTCTTGAAGACTCCTTGAAGGCCTCATGCCTCTGTCCAAAAATCTTCATTTACTATTCCCATTGTTATACTCAGAAATTCTGCTGATTTCATAAAAAAGACTGTTGCAAGACCTTCATTTTCCCCCTTGTCAAACCTTTATCTGCTCCCCTTTTCCTCCATAAAATCCCCTTTGTTTTCATGATTTCTTCTCTTTCCCTCATGAAAAAACACTTTTACAAAGTTAAAATACTTACTCTTTAGCTTTTCCATAACCCCCATTTCCATTGAAAAACCATGAAAAATGCATAGAAAACCAAGCGCTAACTCTAGAAGCGCTCATCGCAGATCGCAAATCGCGAAATCACGGTTTTATCTAAAAAATCTCATCGCAAGTTTCTGCGATGCGATCCATCGCATATCGCAAATCACATGTTTCGTTGTTTAAACAGTTTGATCCATCACAAATATTTGCGATGCGACCGCTCCAATCACATTTTTCCCCAGCGCTCATTGCAAATCGCAATATCGCATTTTCTCTCCGTCGCATAAATCCGCCATCGTATTTTCCACCTTTTGCGATTTGCGATTGATCCCGCCGGGCCCACCATATGATACCCCTGCCTTTCATATAAAAATGCTTTTTTCCTTTGTAAAGTCGAAAATGATATATTTTGTGGTTTACAAAGGTTTTTCCCATTACATCCCGCCGCTACATCTCCGCCGTCGATTTGCACCCCCGCTCCATGATCCAACGACCCTGCTTCCTCCACACAAGATCCAATGCAGTTTAACCTATAAACGTAGGATTTCATAGCTTTCGTTTCTTTTTTGCAGGGTTTAACATTTTCTGCTATATTCGGAAGGAAATTCGAAAGATGAGGGTGACGACCCTCCCTCTTTTGATTTGTCAAAGGAAATCGGCCACAGGGTGCAAATTCACGTTTTCATCAGTGTTTCATGAGGCATTGATGCCATATAACCCTGCGCAGCCCTGTGTAACAGCGAAGCACCAAGAATCCAGCACAGTCAAAGAGTATCAGCTGTAGAGGACCAAAAATGTGCCAGCACAGAGATTGAAGACAGTTTTTACGGGGATTACGGCTAAGACGGTCATCAAAATCCTAATCCCCGACCCAAAACACATTTTAAAGAAAACCTAAAGTGTTTTATCAGACAGAAAGCCTCCACCACCACATCTTGAGGAAAATTTATTCCTCAGCTACCACAGAGCCACCTATTGCCTCAAACCTTTCAAAGCAGAGGCCGAAGTTATTGAAGAAAATCAGATATTCGCCTCTAGCACAGCCAGGGAGTTACTTCTGCAAGGAAATAAATGCAGAACTATCTGCAGAATTTACTCCAAACGCGCACAAAGCCTCAAAGTCAAATAAAGCTCCCACCAAGCTTTGATATTAATTGTAAACATTAATACAGTAGTCCACCTGTACACTTCTCCCTCGAGCCCCTCAACAGGCTGAGAAGTCTTGAACCTATATTAATTGTCCTGAGAGATCTTTCCTTAGATCTTTTCTCCTCATTCTTCTATAAATACTTCTGTAGAAGATGAAAAATTTTTGGTCACTTCATATCTGTAGCATGTAAATAGTTTTCTGAAGCTTCTGTAAGCTCTGTTTGTGAGAGAAAATACCTAAGTTGAGCTGAGAAGCCTGAAGCTGTAAAGAACCATTGGACTTAAATATTGTAACTGGTTTGGAACATCAATACAAGTTGATTTATGGGATCCTGATCTATGTTGACGGTGATGTTATTCTCATTGTAACTTGTTGTTTTATTTCTGTTTTCATTTTGTTTCATTTTCCACTATAAAGAACAGTTTAAACAGGGTAAGGACCTGCTGTATACCAGTAACCTTCTCTGGTTGAGAAATATTTATTAAAATTTTTTCTTTCCACTATGTTATTTGAAAATGATTTAATTCATTTTAGGCATAAGAATGCTGGCGTTCCCTCGTCTTATTGTCGTAGCTGAATATTATTTTTGAATGTTACTTTCTACATATGTTGTGTGAGGATGAACTGGAAGGAAGATATGGTTAGCCCTGGTCCCAGACTTGTCTGCATAACTCTCTGATTATTTCCCTTGGAATATGTTAAAAGATGGCTAGTTTAGAAGCACTTACCAGATCTTAGACCATTCTGTGTTATCTTTGTGTTTCCCCTTGTTTTGTATGTTTTCTATTGAAAGTGTGTCAAAGGCTGGCTAGTTTAAAAGTACTTCCCAGATCCTAGTCTGCTTTCATGTCCTTCTTAAGTGTTTGTCAAAGGCTGACTGGTTTAAAAGTACTTATCAGATCCTAGGCTGCTCTTCGTTCTGCATCTGTTTAATTCCCCTTCTTGATGTATCACTCCATTCCATAAATCAAACTTTAAAGATATCCTTAGACATAGATGACTTGCCCCATGGACCACTCTTGCCTCTTGCTACTCCAATTAAAACCCTACTATGACTCCATAGCCTAATGGATTGAAGCTGTTTCTTGCCTATCTTCTTAGCTGAATCAATTTTCGCTTTCATTCATCTTCACCCTTCATTTAGACTTCCTTCACCTTCATTTATCTTTGTCCAACCAAAACAAACAAAACCTTGTCCTTAACAACTAGCCTAAAATCACACATAAAAGCAAACGGATAAATCTTTTCACATATTGGAGATATCCCTCTCCCTAGGATTCGGGAGGGCTGAATCCTAGGATCCAAAGTTGGTTGAAACGATGTTAACTACGTGATCGACTTTTGCACCAACTTACTTATTACGAGAGACCTAACATGTTATTCGACCACTAAAAATTTAACCTACAAGAAAGGCTTTCTGTGTGGTTTTTTTCAGTGTTGCATATCCAGACACCTACACCAGCATTGGTCCTAGTGCACGTCAAATTTCATACTCCACAAAGGATTAGTTTCAGGTTCATTCGTTTGGTTACTATCCTCTGCAACTATCGTGCTTTTAGATTGTTCTTGAGTATTAGCACTCCGTTGAATTCATTTTATTTCCTCAGGTTTTTCACTGTGTTGCGGGTTACTTTCTTGACTGTCAAGGTTTAAAAGCAATGGATGCACAATTTGTACCTCAAGACCTGTGTGTTGTTCTCTTGAGTTTACGGGTTCAGCAAACTTTTTTGACACTTCTGTGGTGTCCACCTCCTCCGCTCTATCGGCCATTAATTCAGCTAAAGTGACTTGTTCACTAAATGTTTCATCATTTAAAAGAATAAAAGAATCAAGGCCTGTATTTACAGAATACAGAGGATGGTTTTGTGGTCTGTCTTGACTAGTAACCATGTACTGCATATGGGACTCCCTGTAAAGTCTTCTTGTTTGATTGAACATAGGGATGATCGCATAGGTCATGTCCATATGCATAGTACCCTTTAACTTAGCCCCCCAAGATCTAGATGAAATCATTCCATACTTTGGGGGTACATCAGCCACAACAATATCCATTACTAAAAAATTGGCTGGGATTTATGCTAAGTTAACGCAGAGGTCTTTAATTAAACCTAAACATTTTACTCTGCTTGAATCAAAGGAGTAAAGGTCTTTGTAAGGTCAGGTGATTTCAAGGCCTAGGCTCTCCATTACAGCTTTGGGCATTAAATTGTGAGAGGCCTTGGAATCATGCATAGCATTGTGCAAAATCTTGTCATGAACATCATCATCATCATCATCATCATGGTGTGTATAGATTTTGTTTTTTCTTGATAATAAATTTCATCATCATCTCTCTTGTCATCATAGGGTGTGTATAGACCTTGTTTTCTATCATAATGAACCTAAAAGTCATCATTATCTACTCCCAGCATGTTGATATAATCTTCCTCTATTTTCTCATATGTTTCTTCAACCTCGCTCACATAATTTTGATGAAAAGGAGGGGTGATCTGTTGATCATCCTCCCTTTGTCTATTTTGAGGCTGGTTTCTCCTAAAATTCTGATTTTGATTCTGATTTCTGTTTTGAGGAGCTGTTTGGTTTTGACTAGCTTGAGCTCTCTCAAGTATGCTCATTTTCTTCATCATCTCCTCCATCATTCTTTCCATCTTTGAACTAGATGTGGAAGGTGTAGATTCCTCCTTGAAGGACACTCTCTTCTCATTCTTCATTCTTGCTTTTTTCTCCATTAAGTTAACTTCCAGATAAAGAGCTCCTTTTTGCATATATTCAAGGGTTAAAGGATCTCTCTCTCTTAGCTGATAGGCCATCTCAGGATCAAATCCTTAAGGAAAATTATTTAAATCTGAGCCTTGTGGAGGTTTTAGATCTAGGGGAAGTGCATTATACACACTATTAAATCTAGTGCAGTAGGCTTGTACACTTTCCCTAGTGTTTCTGTGGAGATTCTTGTAATCAGAAAGTATTTGAAGAGGGTCATTCCCTACTTCCCATTTGTTTAATAATGTCTGATGGAAGGCTTGGAGATAATTTATATTGTGAGGGGCGAGGCCTTTAAACCATTTTCTTACTTCTCCCCCTAAACTCTGAGAAAATAGTCTAAGTTTGACAGATTCATCATCAATTTCATTTCTGTCAAAGTAGTCATTCATCTTATCCACATGTTGTGATGTAGTAGTAGCATTACTAGCATCATATAATGGTATCTTGGATTGATAGTCCTGTGGAAGATTGACTAAGGGAAAAGGAAGGACTAAGGGAGCATACCATGTTGCCATGATATGAGGTGGAGGTGGATTTACAAGAGGTAGATTAACAAGAGGGAAAGTGGGCTGGAATTAAGTGGTTTGGATAGTGGATGTATGAGGAATAGATGTGGATGGACCAGGAATAGATTTCTCAACTGATCTTGAATGAGAGATGAGAATAAAATGTAAATCAGGTGGTGTTGTTTCTCTACTACCAGGATGTTCACTTGTTTCCGGTGATGAAAGTGAAGACTGTGAATCTAGCTAATTGAAATCATCAAGCGACCTAGTTCTAAATGGATTTATTAAGTCAACTTGTGATTGTTGTAGAGCTGCAAGATTTTCTGGAACAGAATTATCTCTCAAGGGTGATCTGAAAACAGTTGAAAATTTAATCTTAGGAGACTTCCTAAGGATACTTTCAGGGTTATCAACTCTCTCAGGTGAGTTTGGGTCAGGATGGGCTCTAGTATGAATCTTTCTAGGAGCCACTATGTTGTGTTTTTCAGAGCCAACTTAAAAGAAAATTTTAACCAGATATGAAAGTCATTAAAAGGTTAACTAATCTTTTTAAACAAGAAATTTTTAATCCTAAAATCCTCTTACTGAGTTTAAATGATGTTATGATGATTATGGGTCTTCCCAGTGGTGTCTTAAGGTCTGTTTAGGATTTTTGGAGTCACCAAGTGGAATGTTTTAGCTCTTTTGGAGGTAAAAGGTTTTATGGTCCACCACCATGTTTATTGAATACCAATCTGAAGTGTTTTTGGGTTTTTTTGAGTTTTTTCAGTCTTATGGGTTATAAAAGTATCCTAAATCTGTTTCAAAACTTAGCTACGGTTATCATACAAAGAAAGTCTACTCTTATGGCTAAGCTAGCTGATCCTTCAAGGTTCGATAAATTCTTACGAGAATCCTAAGCTTTCCTTAGTTTGTCACTGATTCAAACAAGTTTTATCATGATTACCATTTGCTATGGTAGTGCCTGAAGAGGGCTGCTTGTACTCACTGAAGATGTTTCTTGAAAGAAAGGGTAATTTTAGGTCCTAAACGTATCTAGGATAAAAAACACTCAAAATCCCTAGCGGAGTCGCCAAAAATGTTAGCTCCCTATAATTTTCAAGATTGGAAAAGTCAAACTGTAGAGAGAACACTTGAAACACTTTGGGATTCTAGGATCTAGCCGTCCTGAATCCCGAGAGGGATCTCTCCAATAAGTGTAAAGATTGATTTATCTTTAAAGGTTTTATGGGTATGATATTAGGCTAGTTATGAAGAACGAGGGTTTTTTTTTATTTTGGCTGGTTGAGCATGATTATTAGTTGAGTGGAAAGTCCTAAATGAAATAGTTTCAAAGGTGTGAGTTGCAAGCAATCAGAACAAGCTTTGGCTAAAAATATGGATATAATGCTGGTTTTTAGTCCATTGGGCTATGGAGTCATAGTAGGATTTAATTGAAACAACAAGGTTCAAGAGTGGTCCATGGGGCAAGTCATCTATGTCTAAGGATCTCTTTAAAGTTGATTTTATGGAATGAAATGATACAACAAGAAGGGGAATTAAACAAATGAAGAACAAAGATCAACCTGAGATCAAGTAAGTACTTTGAAAATATCCTACTTTTGGCATACACTTAAGAAAGACATAAAAGTAATCTAAAATCTAGTAAGTACTTCGAAACTAACCAGATTTGATGCACTTTCAATAGAAAACATCTTAAACACAAAGGGAAACTTTAAAATAAACTTTTGGAGAAGAAACTAGAGGAAAGGGCTCACCATAGACTTCCCTAGCTCTGCTTTACTTAGTAAACTTTCAAGACAAACACATAAGATAAAGAAGAATAGTCTAAGATCAGGTAAGGACTTTCAACTTAGCCTGCTTTCAACACATTCTTAGGGAAACTTTCACATAGTTTTTGGGGATAAAACTAAAGGACATGGCTCACCATCAATTCCTTAGTTCATCTCTACTTAACATAAACTGAAAATAACATTCAAGGAAAAAAACTATCTTAGACAGGAGGACGAGGAAACGCCAACATTCCTAACTGCTTAAACTGAATTAAATCATTCCTAAACAACACAATTTGGAAGAAAACATGTATATAAATATTATCACTTAGAGAAGGGTACTGTAAACAGTAAATCCTAACTCTATGCTTGTTACTCTTTATCATAGAAGGTGGATTGAGCGAAAATAGAAATAAAATAAAAATTTACAATAATAAAAACATCACCGTTGACATAGACTAGGATCTCGTAAATTAGCTTGTATTGATGCTTCAAACCTGTTACAATCTTCAAGCCCAATGTTTTAGCTCAGCAATCATCTTCACTTCTCAGCCTAAATTATTTGATTACAAACAGAGCTTCAAGAGCCTTTGAACACTATTTACATGTAGAAGTTTCAAGCACAAGTATATTTCAAAGTTCTGCAACCAACCTTGTCTCATCTTCTCCAGAAGTATTTATAGAAGAAATGAGGAGGTGGGATGGGATAAAAGATCTTCAAGGGTCAATTAATACAGATAAATGCTTCTCGGCCTTTGAGGGGCTCGATGGAGAAGTTTACAGATATTTCCTCTATATTAATTGTTTTACATTAGGAATTAAGCTCAGTGGGGAGATTTTGTTGACTTTAAGGCTCTGTGTCATCTTGTAATAACTCTGCTGATATTTTTGTAATTAATCCTTTTGGTTGAATTAACTGTTTGGCTATATTGGGAAAATATCTTCTGCTCTGATCATAACTCGGCCCTCTATTGAATTCTTTGAGGCTACAGGTGGCAATATGGTAGCTGAGAGGAATCAATTAGCCTTTGATGTGGCAGTGGAGGCTCTCTCGGACTAAAATATGTTTTGATTTTTCCTTAAACACTGTTAAATTTAGTGGATTAGGCTTTTGCTTTTCGATCTTAGCCGTAATCCACCAAAACTGTGAATTAACCTTCAATTCTTCATCTCTGGTTTGATTTGGTCTTCAACACTGATACTCTCTATTTCTTTTAATCTTCACTATGTCTTGTTGATGTGCAGGTGCACAAAGGCTTTATAATAGTATCAGTGCTCATGATGCACTGATAAACCTTGATGCGAACCTTTGCAAAAATATTTCTTTGATAAAAAAAGGCCTGGAGAGTCGTCACTCTCGACCTTCCATTTTCTTTTAAAATATTTGAAAAACCTTTAAATTCCTACACAAACCAAGAAATAATTAAGAAATCTTGCGTATTTGGGTAAAACTGCTTCAGAGTTTGTGGTTAGGAGCATGGCCGTTGGATGACAGCATCCAACGGTAGTGATTGCGTGTTGAGGTTTAACGGAGGCAATTTGGAACAAATGGTGGAGAAAATTGATTTAGATCCGTCGATCTTACAAAGATCAACGGTGGGGAGAAAACGAGAAAACATAATGGAGAAGGGCCGCTTTTTCGTGAAAAAGGAAGAAAAACAAAGGAAATAGATGAAAAAATCCTTTGGGCAGAGGAAGGGTCACCCTGAGATGTGGTCGATGAACATTATAAAGCGGGGTTATTAAATTAACTAATGTTGGGAGGATTGATCTGGACCGTCAGATCTTAGGGCATGGACGACCTAGATTCAATCGAAGCTTCACGATCGGTGGGGGGGCAAAGGCCAAAAGGTTCCAATGCGATTAGTTGTGGACCATCGATCTCTAGATCAGATCGACAGCGGAGGAAGAATCAGAGGAGTTCACAGTGGAGGAAAGGGCTTTGGGAAGGAGTGATAAGGGCTATCGGATCCGGATCTGGCAAGGGAGATCAACGGCGGGTAACTCATCGGGAGATTTCCAATTGGGGAGGGGGAATAAAATATTTAACGCACCCCTTGAAATCTCCCGATGTGAGATTGCGCGATCTGTCTGATCATTTCAGATCAACGGCGAAGATTGTTTCAAATCATGCACTGGCGGGACCCTTTATAACATAAGCAAACCAAAATTTTAATGAAATGCAAAGGTTGACTTCGGGGCGGTTTATTATAAAAGGCTTGGCACCTGCTTGCGGGGCCTGTGGATATATGCGAAAGGTCAAAAGAACCGGGGTTTAAACATATAAAGGGACAATCGCATCGGAATAATGGAGCGGGTCTTTTCAATATACCCATTTGAAAATCTCTGATGAGAGATCCTGTTGACCATCGGTCGGTCTTTTAGATCGATGGTCCACTTCATTAAAAAACATTGCACCAACAGGTTTAAACAAAAACTTAGGAAAAATGGGTTTTATGAATTTACAAAAGGAAAAAGTGATCAGGAATGGTTTATTCACAAATTTTAGCGCCTGATTGCGGGCTCTGAGGTTATATGAAGCGGTGATGGGGTCGAGGGTTTATATCAAAAAGGGCCAATCGCATCAGAGGTCTTAACAAAATAAAAATACTTGCGCGCTCCGATTATTTCCGATGCGATAAGCTCTTGATGGGTCTAGCACCTGGTTCTAGGGCGTGGGCATATGTGGGGAAGTCATTTAGGACATAGTTTTAGGACATAGTTTTAAAATGATTTTCATGAAGGGGAAAGGGGAATAAATGAAAAATAGAGGAAGTGTATGGGGAAAAAGAGAATAAAATGAAGGTTAGTTTTGAGTGGAGGGAGGGGGAAAAATTTAGTCTTGCAGCATTCTTTTCTTCATGAAAATAGCAGAATTTCTGAGTTTAAAAGGGGAACAGTAGTTAATATTAATCAAAGGGTATGATGTCTTCATAAGACTTCAAGAGATAACAATTTTTGCAATAAAAATTGTTTCTTGAAGGCTACAAAAATGATTTAGCCACCATTTTATATGAAAAATTTTATAGGTGGCTAATAGCGGCTCCACATGGGGATGGTGCCTTCTTGTAGGCATCAAGAACTTTAGACTTGCATTCTCTGGGATGCTGATCTGTGCCTTATCCATTGGGCTGCTAATTTCTTCTTTTCTATGATCTTATTTTTCTCTGAAAATGTTAGCAACCATGAAAAAACAATGGAACTTCATCAACACAAGCTTTCTACCTACCCAATCCTACTGATCTAACATTTTTCTTCTTTAGAGTGCACTTGGATTGGAAAAATCTCTTACAACATTTTATTCTTTTGAAAGAAAAAAATCTAATCTATTTCTACTTCTTATTTCTCCATGAACTCAGATTAAACAGTTGAGTTCATATGCTTCTCTAACTAGCTACTAATATGTTAGGATTAAACAGTCTAACAGATTTTTATTCACTAATTTCTAAAACAGAAATTTAAAAGCATACAAGTCAGGATTGAACAGTCCAACTTGTTGTTGATATATGGCATAAAAAACAAGCTGCGCATAGATATCATATTACAAAAAATTAAATCAAAATGGAAGGCTTAAGATCTGAGAGTTCTGAGCACGACCTTCTCTTTTCTTCAGCTCTATTTTTTGAGTTTAATTGAGCTATTTTTCCTTGTTATCTGGTTAAAATTTTGAGCTGATTAGAACCAGTTTACCTCTATTTTTGACTCAAAATTAAAACATATTCGAGTCATTCTTCTTTTGGACACTTAGGTTCATATTTTGAGCATGTTTGAACCTTTATTTTCTATCCTAATCTACCTAGTTGATAAGCCAAGATTAAATTGTTTTTCAAATCTGATTCACTAACCTATCAGCAATCAATTTAAAACTAATTAGTCATGATTAGGATGTATGACTAACCAGAAGTGTGTTTTCAGGAGTGGAATTTGAGCTTGCACACTTTCAGAATTTTCTTCTTTTTTTTGGTATGGGGCTGTACCTTTATTATTTTTACAAATCTTCCCTCTTTACTTTCTTCTATTGTTTTTGTATTTTTGATTTTTCTAAATTTGAATGCAATAATGGATGAAATATTTATAATGAGAAAAAATATAAAAAGGCTTTCAAAACATGATAGGTTCAAGAGAATTAATGTTTAAGAATCCTGCCATTGACAAGACCCCCAAACAGTTCAGTTCCATTCAACTCCTGCAAGAAAAAGGTATTGTTACTGACAACAGAATGAATGAGATATGGGCCAAGCCATAAGTTTTCAAATTTACCATGCTTGTCCTTGTCTTCTCTCCTTGAGTCCCACTTTAAAACTTTGTCCCCAACATTGAAATTGCCGGCCTTTGTTCTTCTATCAAAAATCTTTTTGATGCTGTCCTGCTTTTGTAATGCTTTGTTATAAACCTCCTCTCTGGTTTGCTGAAGGTGAATGGTATGATTTATCCTTCTGATCATGTCATTGTCTTCAGACTGAACCTCTTGAATCAACTTCATAACTGGTACACCAAGGCTGGTTGGAAAAATTGCATCTGTACCATATGTTGGGGTTCCCATGTTTTGGCCAGGTTGGCAAGACCAAAAGATGAGACAACATAGAACCACTTTGGAACCTCGGGATCTAGCCCTCCTGGGTTCAGAGAGGGATCTCTCTATGATATGTCAAAGGTATAACTTTGGAGTTCAGTTTGAAGGTATTAGGCTAGGTATGAAGCACAAGGTTTGTTTGTTTGATTAAGAGTTTGGTTGTTGGGAATCAGGAAAGAAGAGTCCAATATAAGGCAAGGGTGAGCATAGAGTAAACTAGGCAAAGGTAGATAACTTAGAGAACATCAAGGCCATTGGGAAATGGAGTCAAGAAAGGGTTTACTTGTTGTTCAATGTGCAAGATTTCAGTTGGGCTAGTCATCTAGAGCATTTGGATCTTAAAGGAGATATTTGGAATGGGACATTAAGGACAGAAAATGAAAGGAGGAGAACCAACCAACTCTGTCTATAGATCAGGTCAGAGGTCATTTAACTCCAGACCTGCTTGGACAAAATCAGAGGCAATTACAAGGGATCTTAGAAAGGCTAGATGGTCGTGCAAAGATCCTAGTGGACAGGGCTAACACTAATCCCCAGTGTTCCCAAACCTTCCAGCTAAATCTTACCAAGAACATCTAAACATGGACTTCATCAATTCATACATCAGAGAGCAGGCAACATCATCCACTACACTGGTTAAATCAATTGAAATCAACATTCAGATACACATATAAGCAGAAAACATTGAGGTAGGGAGAGCAGGAAACATAGGGCACCTAACAAGGGTGAATCCTATGTTATACTTATGTTGCCTACCAGCAGAAATGAAATGAAACGGAACATAACATAAGAGCAAGTCAATCACAAATACAGAGAAAGAGGAAACATCACCAGCTGCTTTAGATCAAGATCCAAAGAAATGTGCTTGTCATATTAAAAACAAAACCAATCAGGTACAACATTGCCCACATCTTGAACATTCAGTCTGAATACATCAAATCTCAGCCTATCTTACAATATACACAGAGAACTTATCTCAAGAGGAGAATACTTGCATTTCACTGATATCTCATCAACAACCATTACAATGTTTCCTTCTGTGCTTTATAGCAGATGGTGGATAGAAAATCGACTGAGAAGGTAGGTGAAAATTAAATGTATCATTAAACACAGAGTAGAGAAATAGGGCCGAGGCCCATTCTGTTTGAATATTGAGTATTTAATGTCTGTCACCTCTATATGCAGGGATGATCTTCTTCAGATTTTCCTTTACTCCAGACATGACTTTGTTGCATTTTGGCAGCCATACTTTGTTGTACTTGAGGGGAATAAACAAATGGTAAACAACTGCTGAAAAGATCTACTTCATAAATGTCTGACTGTTTTTGAACTGTAGTTAGGGCGGAAATTATTTTAGGGACATTCTTTTACTGTGCAGAGGACCTTTTGGATGGATACTCGAGGTCTTCAAACTGCTGCTGTGCATTCTAAACCTATGGTTAAGGCTTAAGATCTTCATTAGCTGGCCTTAATCATCCTTTGCTTTGTACTAGAACACTTCGCTGCTTCAACTCTACCTCTGACAGGTTAGCTCGGGTTTTAATGGCGTAGAAAGGTTCCCAGTGTCTGAAATCTGCCTTTTACTTAATGCGAATCTGGCCAGCTGCTTTCTTTGACTATCTCACAGTATTACTGGTTCTTGGATTTAATTCTGCCTGCACAGCTTGTCACGTAGGACCATGGCGGTCTTCTACTTTTGGAAACCCTGCAAGAACACGAAAAATGTGAATAAATCCATGGACGAGGGTGGCGGGTGATGTGGATGGATGAAACGGACGTGCAGGCGGGGACATGGCAAAAAAACGCAGTGAAGCGATGAAATATGGGAGGCGGATGCGTAGCGAAAACAGTTTGCATGGGAAAACCACGTAAAAATGACTTCGGAAACAAATATATGCAGTGAGACATGCGGGCGTACGACAAGGACACGTGGAGGTGACGTGGCGGGACGGAGAACGGTGGATGGGTGACGTGGAGACCCGAGGCAACGGAGCGGTCAACAATGGAGGGACAGATCGGGACCGTCGATTATGGTGGAGATCGGCAAATGGTGGGCCAGTGGGCGCGATGAGCGTGGTTAAAACGGCATGCAGCTTTGGAAAATGATGACCGTCAGATGGGTGATCGGAGATCCAACGACTGACGACAATTCCGCTGGACGACCTGTGTCGAAAGTTAATGCGCAGGAGAAAAGCAGTTTTGAGGACGTACAATGGACACGCGGTAGGTAATGTATGGAATTGCTGGATGATGGAGGAAAACTGCCCTCTGTAGATGAGCGGTGCGGAAAATACTGGCGGATTTGGAACAGTGCGCAGGGATGGGAGTGGGGACCACTGATCGAAAGGGCTCCGCGCTGTCAGATCATCATTCATTTGGACGGTGGAGATCTGAACAACGCAGGGTTAACTCGGCAGCAAGTTTGAAAAGATCGACGGAGTACGGGAGGTCGACCAGCGCGGAGGTTAACGGGATGTGTACCCCCCGTAGTTGACCAGTCGATCGGGGTTTGACCGCCGATCAACGGTCGGTAATGACTACGGGGCCTCACCTCATTTGATGCGTACGGGCAAATGGCAGCCCTCGTAACCACCATTTTTGTGGTGGCTCCGCCTATGCACCACCACATGTCGCCAGCGCGCCACCAATTCACCACCGCAGCGGGAAAACATTGGGGAAAGCAAGCGCCTGACGGATTTAATGGGTGGTTCTGGCGCTAGGTCTTATGGGAGAGAAAGGTGCAGCAGTTAATGGAGAAAGGGGCTAGGCTTAATATAAGGTTTAAAGTGGGTTTTTCAAGCCTCTCTGATGTATTTTGAGACTATGGGAGGGCAACGATAGAAGGACCAAGGTGTATTTGAATGAAACAAAGGGTGTATGGAGAATTTGATGGGGATTTTGGAGGGGTTTAGGGGGAAAACGTGGTGTTTGCAGTGATACGAGGGGCAATGTATGGCCTTTTGAGAAATGGATCAGCAGAGGGGCTATATGTTAGGCACAGCACAAAGAGACTCCAAGGAAGATGAATTTTCAGGGGAAAGGCATTCCTTGGAGGCTCCAGAACAATCTAGCCCCCAGCTTGCTTGTCAAGAATTCCATAGGGGGGCTAACAGTGGCTCCACATGGGGATGGCTGCTCCTTGGAGGAGTCAAGAAACCAGAGATGATATTTGGAGTAGGCCAGATGCCTGTTGTCATAAGCCATCTTTCTTCTTCAATTTTAGCTGCCATAGTATTATAGAAACATCAACAAAAATATTTCCCAACCAATCTACCTACCCAAACTACAGTTCTACAATTTTCCCTTGGGTGCATTTGAACTAGCAGACCCTTTACATTATTTTATTTTGAACTCATGAACAAACCTACTCTAAATCTACCCTTATTTCTCCATGAGGCCAGATTAGACTGTTGGCCTCATCTATTTCTCTACCTAATCTACTACCTGTTGGGGTTAAACTGTCCAGCAGGTTCCTTCACCTACATTCTAAGACAGGAAATTGAAAAATAGCTAAGCCAGGATTAGATTGTCTGACTTGCTGTGCTGAGAATCGAGACAAAACTTTGAAGGCTTGAAGTCTACAATTTTGAAACATTCTTCTTTTTCTGTGACTCAGGTTTTGATCATATTTGAGTCACTTCATTTCTTCAATTTGAGCTCTGGTTTTGGGCATATTAGAGCTGATTGTTCCTTTACTGCTGATCCAGATTTTGAGCATATTAGGACCAGCTTCTTTGCTTCTTGTATGGAGTGATCTTGATGCGGGATATCTTCGTGAGCCTCATCTTGAGAATTTTTCTGAGCAAGAGCAAACTCCAGACCAAGACTGTCATACATGCCTCACTTGTTCACTTGGCCTGGAGTATGCACTTACTCTGGAAAATGCATGGGCTTATTTGGATCTGTTCTTTGCGCTTTAAAGGTCCATGTTTTGAGCATGTCTGGACCTGTCCTTTCACTCTATTTTTGGAATATTTTTTATATTTTCCTGAAAGTAAAACTGCAATGGTATGTACAATGGAAATGAAACTGGAAATGAAGAATTAGCAGAAATAGTGTTTGAGCATCCTGCCATTGACAGGACCCCCAAACAACTCTGTACCATCAAGTTCTTGTAAGAAAAATGCATTAGGACCCACGGTGGCTTGGATGACAAATGGACCTTGCCACAAACTATCAACTTTTCCATGTTTACCTTTGTTCTCTCTTCTTGAGTCCCATTTTAGAACCTTGTCACCAATTTTGAAATTTGAAGCTTTGGTTCTTTTGTCAAACTGCCTTTTTATGTTTTCTTGGACTCTGATAGCTCTGTCATAAACCTGCTCCCTTGTTTGCTGAAGATGGATTGTTTCATTAATTCTCCTTACCATACTGTTTTCCTCTGATTGGATCTCCTAGACAAGTTTGATCACTGGAACTCCGAGACTAGTAGGAAAAACTGCTTCTGTCCCATAAACCAGCTGAAAGGGTGACATGCCAATAGATTTCTTTGTAGTGAGCCTGTCTGCCCACAAGGCATGTATCAACTTTTTATGCCATGACCTTTTGTTCTCTTCCAGCAGCTTCTTAATGATTGTAACCAGGCTTTTATTTGATGATTCAGCTAGGCCATTACCCTGGGGGTAATAGGCAGTTGAATTTCCAAGTGCTATTTCGTACCTATGATAGAAATCAACCATTCTTTTGGATCCGAAAGCAGCAGCATTGTCAGTGATTATTTTCCTTGGACAACCAAAACGAGATAAGATGAAGTCTTCTAGGAACCTAATGATGACAGAATCGGTGGCATTCCTAGTGGGTATGGCTTCTATCCATTTAGTGAAGTAATCTGTGGCAGTCAGGATCCATTTATGCTGTCCAGAGGAGGCAGGATGAATCTCTCCTATAAAGTCTAGGCCCCATTGCATGAAGGGACCTTCTATGGTGATAGGTTGTAAAGGGAGGGGGAGGAGTTTTCTTTTGCCTTCAAAGATCTGACATTTATGATAGGCAAGTATCATTTTATGGACATCACTGAAGAGGGTAGGCCAGTAGTAACCAGCCCTGAGTATCTTATTTGCAGTGGTTTTCCAACTCAGGTGGCCTCCACACTCCCCAGCATGGAATTCTTGTTTGATTCTTTCAGCTTCAGTTTCAGACAAACATTTCAGTAGAAGGCCATTTGGATTTTTCCAATATAGACTCTCATTCATAATGCAGTAATTTCGAGCTTTGAGTTTTATTAATCTGGCCTTTGTTTTGGATAGCTCTGGAGGGGCATTGAGATTAGTGAGCACATAAAGGATATCAGTATACCAAGGAGAGTTCTGAAACTGCTCCTCAACAGTTGGATGGGGCAATCCTTCCTGCTCATCTAAGGCATTTATCATGTTAATGTCAAGGGCCTGCAAGTTTGATTCAGCCATTAACTGGGCCAGCCCTTGACCTTTGATTAGTTTGGTGGGTTTTATTTCAAGGTCGTATTCCAAGATTGTAGCAATCCATTTGCCCCTTTTCCCATCAGGGTCCTAGGACAAGATATCTTTGACCACTATATTTGGCACGAAAGCAATGGTGTGAGAATGCAGAATGTACACCCTAAAGTCTTTTAAGGCCTTAATCAGGGCATAGGCCTGCTTTTCCATGATGTTGTACTTTAAGGGTGCATCTCTTAAGGCTTTACTGAAGAAGGCTATAGGCTGTTCATTACCTTCTAAATTTTTCTGCAGCAAAACTGCAGCTATTGTGTGTTGGGAAGCAAATGAAAAGATCAGAAAATCTTTTGAGAAGTCAGGGCTGATAAGTACAGGGGCCTGAGTGAGCGCAAGTTTTACTGACTCAAAAGATTTCTTGGCTTCAACAGTCCACTTAATTCCTGCACCTTTCTTTAGCATTTCAGTCATTTTCCTAAGATGTTCAGCAAGATTGGGGATAAATCTTCTAAGGAAATTGATCTTCCCTATGAAGGACTGCAATTCCTTGATGTTTCTTGGATGTGAAATTTGGAGTATTCCCTCAACTCGCTGTGGGTCTATCCTGATCCCTCTCTCAGATATAATGTGGCCAAGAAGCTTACCTTCTTGCAGCCCAAAAATAGTCTTCTTAGGATTTAGGGACAGACCATACCTTCTACATTTTTCAAAAAATTTTCTCAGATGTTTCAGATGTTCTTCTTCAGTTTTAGAAAAGATAGTCAAGTCATCCAAGTAGATAACTATAAAGTGTCCTATCTCCTCTGAGAAAGCTATGTCCATCGCTCTCTGGAAGGTAGCTCCAGCATTCATCAATCCAAAAGGCATTTTCAAGTACATGAAGGTGCCCCATGGAGTGGTAAAAGCTGTTTTGAGTTGATCTTCTGGGAGTACCAGAACTTGATTATATCCTGAAAAACCATCAAGCAGGGAGATTCTCTTAGAGCCTACTACCTTTTGTAGGATATGCTCCATTCTAGGCAAAGGGTAGTTGTCTTTCAGGGAGGCTCTATTGAGGTTTCTGAAGTCTATGCATAGCCTGATCTCCCCTGTCTTCTTCCTTACAGCCACTAAGTTTGACACCCAATCAGAAAACCTCACAGGAACAATTATGCCTGCATCATACATTTTCTTAATCTCTTTTTCTACTGCAGGCAATTGTTTTGGATTTATTCTTCGAAGTTTTTGTCTGAAAGGCTTCTGATTTTCTTTCAAGGGTATTTTGTGTTGAATGATATTGGTGTCATAGGCCTTTAAGTCTTCATAACTCCATGCAAACACATCAATGAATTCCCTAAAAAGGTCAATGTACTTCTTCTTCATGTCTGCAGGTATAGACTTAGCCAGTTTAATCATTTTGGGTCTATCTTAAGTGCCTATGTTACATTCTTCGACATCTGAATCTGCATGTTCAATAGTAGGCCTTTTAGCTACATCGTCAAAGTCAAAAAGGTCCTCTAAGGGTGCCAGGCCTCTGGGTATATTCTTGTCTTTGGCCTGCAATACCTCAACCTCTTCGTTTTCTGCGTTTTCACTATTTTCGTTAAAATTTCCAGTTTTATCAGAAAAAAGATTTATTGCTATGTTACAGGGAGTTTCTATGTTATACGGTGTTTCTTCCTCATCTGAGGAATCTTCATCTAGGCAGAAGCTATCAGATTTGGAGTCTGAATCAGAAAATTCAAACTCGTTTCTACCTATCAGGAAATCCTCAATTTGTTTGTCTCCTTCAAAGACCTACCAATATTTTTCATTGTCTGGCACTGCAGGCCTGAATTTGGTCTGAATGATAATCTGTTGGTCATTGGGGGCCTTAGGATACGAACTAGCTAGGCAAGCTAATCCATTAGCAACAACATTTCGACCCCTAGGAATGAACACTAATTCATATTCAACAAACGTTTTCAGCAAATCTAGAGTATCATTCCTGTATGCCCTAAGCCTGGGGTGTTTTGCTGAATACTCACCATTCACCTGTTTGATCACTAACTCTGAGTCTCCTCTCATAGCTATTCTACGGGCTCCTAATTTTTTCAACAGATTTAAGCCCAAGATCAGAGCCTCATATTCTGTAATGTTATTCGTGCATTTAAAATGCATGTTCACTGCGTGGCTCTCTGCATGATCATCTCCTGTGTTATGTAGCCACACTCCTGCTCCAGCACTTTTCCTAGTACAGGACCCATCAAAGTTCATTTCCCACAGGGTTTCGTTGTTTACTTCGTCTTCATCCCCTCCCCTACAGCTGGATTCACCATTATGTGGAGTTGTGAGGTTTGTGCTAGGAGGGGGGTCATTTTGTGGTTCATTATGGGCATGGAGATCAAGGGGGTGGCTAGCTCGATGTTTTTGTTCTGTTTTTGTTCCATTCAGAGTTACGTTTTTAGTATTTAGCCCATGGTCTTCTTCATCATATTCTTCTAGAGTAGCCATTATGTTGAAATCCATGAGCTCTACGTTTGTGTCTCCGTTATTTGATCTCAACTCTTCTGAGGATTGGTCATTGTAGAGAATGAAAGAGTCTAGATCTGTATGTACAGAGTATAGCGGTGAGTTTTCAGGTTTCTCGGGGCTACTGACTAGGAATTTCATTTGAGATTCTCTGTACAGTCTTCTAGGCTGGCCGAATATAGGGATGGTGGCATATGAACCATCCATCTGCATTTTCCCTTGCAGTTTGGCTCCCCATGATCTTGATAATAGCATGCCATACTTAGGTGGCACATCTACCACCACAACATCCATGACCATACATTTAGCAGGAATCTGGGTTAAACTCACACATAAGTCTTTGATGAGGCCTAGGCATTTTACTCTGCTAGAGTCAAATGAATATAAGTCTTTGTAGGGTCTGGTGATTTCTAGGCCTAGCCTCTCCATCACTACCTTGGGCATTAAGTTGTGAGACACTCCAGAATCATGCATTTCATTTTGCAAGATCTTGTCGTGAATGTTGAGACTGATATAAAAAGGTGGAACTACCCCTTCCTGAAACTTTCCCTCAATCTTTGGACCAAACAGAAGGGCGGGTTGATCATCACTCAGATTTACAGTGTCACTATTTACACTCAGATTTAATTCTTTCAAAATCTAGCCTTTATATATATCCTTAGTGGCCAACTCATATAATGGTACAAATATTTTAATTTTCGCAATCTCACTCTCTAAATTGAAAGTGGACTGGGTCTTTGGAATGTTCAACTCTGTCTTATTTGTTACTACCTTAGTAGCTGAATCAGTTTGTGATTTTTCACTATGTACAAGGTTGGAACTGTTGTATCAGGAGCACTAACTGTGGTGCTAGTACTGCTAGTTGGTTGACCTTGTTTTTCAGTGTTTTGGTTGTCTTTTTCTTTATGTTTACCAGAACCTTCAGCTGCTGATTTGCTATTTGCAGCAGATGCTTTAGAGGATTTATCAGGTCTTTTCTTGATGATTACCTCAGGAGTCTTGGCTTTGGGAGTATCTTGGTTTTTCTTGCTCCTAAGTTCATATTGTTCCCTGACTTGCAACATGGCATTTTCAAATCCTAATCTATAATCCTTAGACTCAAACCACTCCTCATCACAACCAGTGGTGGAGGGCTGGTCTTCTTCTGAATCATAATTTAGGATTGAGTCTTCTGTTTCAAACATGTTTATTGCATTCCCTTCATACTCTTCTATGATTCCCTCATCCTCATCTAGAAATTTTTGGAAAGGGGGAATAACTTGTTGATCTGATTCTTTCTGTCTGTTGGGAGTGGCATTGTTGTTTCTTCTAAAGTTCTGGTTCTGGTTTTGATTTCTGTTTTGGTTACTAACTGTGACAACCATTCTCTCCATCATTTTTTGTAGCTTATCCACATTTTTAGATAATCTATCATAGTTTGGATCAGAGGTGGAAGCTACGTTGTCATCCCTATATGTTACCCTCTTCTCAGCTCTCAGTCTTGCTCTCTTTTCAATCAGGTTTGCCTCTATGTTAACTGCTCCTTTTTACATGTCCTCTAGTGTGGCATATTCTTTATCTCTAAGCTCATAGGCCATGTCAGCATCAAAGCCTTCGGGATATTTTTCTAGGGCCATGCCTTGTGGAGGTTTCATATGTGGGGGGAGAGCATTATAAATGCTATTGAATCTTGTTGTGTAATCATGTACACTCTCTCCCGGATTCCTCTTAAGGCTCAGGTATTCTGCTAGGAGCTGGCGAGGGTTTGCCCTAGTCTCCCATTTGTTTATGAATGTCTGATATAGAGCAAGAAGGTCTTGGATGCTATTAGGAGGCAGATTTTTAAACCATTTCTTTACATCACCCCCCAGGCTCTGAGCAAAGATTCTCATTTTGATTGTTTCATCATCAATTTCCATATAGTCAAAAGAGTCTTCCATTTTATCTACATGTGCCTGAGCTGTGATGGATTCTTTGGCAGTGAAGTGAGGGATTTTTGATTGATAGTCATTTGGCAGAGGGATAAGAGGCTGAGGTAGAACTAGAGGTGCATACCAGGCTTCCATTGTGATGTTATGATGAGGTAAAAGATTAACCTGAGCAACTGGTATATGGATGACAGGGATATTAAGACCAGCAGAGGCTTGTTGAGCAGATCTAGGGTGAGACAACCCCGAGTTTTGGACAAAGTGTATATCAGGTGGTGTAGATGGAGGGGTTTCTCTGTCCCTAGGGTCTGGCTGGTCTGAAACACTGAATGACCTAGTTCTAGGTAATCTGTTTTGAAGGTCTAGGTCGAAGAAAGGGTCTAATAGAGCTGCAAGATCTTCTGGTGCAGAATTAGCTCTATGAATGTTGCTGGAAATAGTTGATCTCCTACTTACAGGTGTTCTCTTGAGGATTTTCTCGGGATTATCAACTATTTTAGGTGGGTTTGGATCAGGGCAAGCTCTCGTATGAATGGTTCTGTGAGCCAGATTGGTGTTCTTGAACTAAGCAGCTTAACCCTACTTGTTACTTCTATTGTGGTTGATATTGTCTCAGGGCTGGTCTCCCAGCGGAGTCTTCATTATGTTTCGGGTCTGGTCTCCCAGTGGAGTCTGATGCGAAACCAAGATGATCAGCAGGCCTACTGATCACCAGTGGAGTCTTTTAACGTTTAGGAGCTATGGAGTCGCCAGGTGGAAAGGTTTAAGGTATTTTAGGGGATACACTGTCCACCACAGTGCTGATGAAATATCCCTTTTCAAGGATATCCCACTAAACACAGCAAACTCTAACCAGAGATTGACTGGGAGGGCATTTACCAGATATGTCACCTCAAAGAAGAGGATGAGATTCGGAGGCTACCTGGCCCTTTCCAGGCTCTGTCTAAGAGTATGGGGTAAAACACACAAGAGGTAAGTGGAATGGGAAGGATAAGTGTTTTACTACCAACCTAACCAGAGATTCTGGGTTTTCTGAGGTTTGGAGATGTATCAAGATGAAAGTACTCAGAAAGTCCCCAGTGGAGTCGCCATTATGTTGGGGTTCCCATGTTTTGGCCAGGTTGGCAAGACCAAAAGATGAGACAACATAGAACCACTTTGGAACCTCAGGATCTAGCCCTCTTGGGTTCAGAGAGGGATCTCTCTATGATATGTCAAAGGTATAACTTTGAAGTTCAGTTTGAAGGTATTAGGCTAGGTATGAAGCACAGGGTTTGTTTGTTTGATTAAGAGTTTGGTTGTTGGGAATCAGGAAAGAAGAGTCCAATATAAGGCAAGGGTGAGCATAGAGTAAACTAGGCAAAGGTAGATAACTTAGAGAACATCAAGGCCATTGGGAAATGGAGTCAAGAAAGGGTTTACTTGTTGTTCAATGTGCAAGATTTCAGTTGGGCTAGTCATCTAGAGCATTTGGATCTTAAAGGAGATATTTGGAATGGGACATTAAGGACAGAAAATGAAAGGAGGAGAACCAACCAACTCTGTCTATAGATCAGGTCAGAGGTCATTTAACTCCAGGCCTGCTTGGAAAAAATCAGAGGCAATTACAAGGGATCTTAGAAAGGCTAGCTGGTCGTGCAAAGATCCTAGTGGACATGGCTAACACTAATCCCCAGTGTTCCCAAACCTTCCAGCTAAATCCTACCAAGAACATCTAAACATGGAATTCATCAATTCATACATCAGAGAGTAGGAAATATCATCCACTACACTGGTTAAATCAATTGAAATCAACAATCAGATACACATATAAGCAGAAAACATTGAGATAGGGAGAGAAGGAAACATAGGGCACCTAACAAGGGTGAATCCTATGTTATACTTCTGTTGCCTACCAGTAGAAATGAAATGAAACGGAACATAACATAAGAGCAAGTCAATCACAAATACAGAGAAAGAGGAAACATCACCAGCTGCTTTAGATCAGGATCCAAAGAAACATGCTTGTCATATTAAAAACAACACCAATCAGGTACATCATAGCCCATAGCTTGAACATTCAGTCTGAATACATCAAATCTCAGCCTATCTTACAATATTACACAGAGAACTTGTCTCAAGAGGAAAAGCTTGTGTTTCACTGATATCTCATCAACAACCATTACAATGTTTCCTTTTGTGCTTTATAGCAGATGGTGGATAGAAAATCGACTGAGAAGGTAGGTGAAAATTAAATGTATCATTAAACACAGAGTAGAGAAATAGGGCCGAGGCCCATTCTGTTTGAATACTGAGTATTTAATGTCTGTCACCTCTATATGCAGGGATGATCTTCTTCAGATTTTCCTTTACTCCAGACATGACTTTGCTGCATTCTGGCGGCCATACTTAGTTGTACTTGTGGAGAATAAACAAATGGTAAATAACTGCTGAAAGGTCTGCTTCATAAATGTTCTGATTTCTTTGAGCTGTTGTTAGGGTAGAAATTCCTTCAGGGACATTCTTTTACTGTGCAGAGGACCTTTTGGATGGATCCTCGAGGTCTTCAAACTAATTCTGTGCATTCTAAACTTGTGATTAAGGCTTAATATCTTCATTAGTTTGCCTTATTCTCTCTGCTCTGTACTGGGACACTCCGCTGCTTCAATTCCATCTCTGACAGGTTAGCTCGGGTTTTAATGGTGATGGGAGATTTTCTACAGAGCTCGAACTCTATTCCTTTAATGAACATCTCATCTCCACCTTCCCGGGCCTTTGTTCATAAATTCAGCTGCTGTGGATGATCTTCCTCAGATCCAGTTGTCCTGGTAGCATAGAAGTGTATCACGGCGGCCATTCTTTCTTTATAACCCTGCAGGAAACACAAAGACTGTAAAGAAATCCATGGACGAGGGCGGTGGGTGATGTGGATGGGCGAAATGGACGTGCGGGTGGTGACATGGCGAAAAATGCAGAAGGCCCATGGAGAAAACGGTCTGGCGAAGGTGGAGGTCTGTGGAGTGAAAGATCGAACGAGAAACGTTAAAAAACACGAAAACAAATCAATTTTATGCAATGGACTGAGAGGACATACGGAAGATACACGCGGGGTGACGTGGCAGGACCCGGGGACAGCGGAATGGTCAACCATGCATGGACAGATCTGGACCGTCGATCGGGCGGAGATCGACGGCGGGGAGAGACGGACGGAGGGTCGGCTGGTACGATGGGCGGAGGTTAAACAGTGCATGGTTCGGATGGACGACAGCCGTTGGATGAAGGGCTTTGGATCGGACGGCTCTTAGCAATTCTGCTACCCAACCACCAACCGAGCATTAATGCGCAAAATGAGAGTAGGTTTGCCGCTGTACAGAGGACACGTGGCCAGCGTTGAATGGAATCGCTGGTCGCTCGGAGAAAACCACCGACTCATGAATGGTGGTGCGGAATAAACATCGTGGTTTTCTGAAACTGCGCAGGCGGGGTGGGGACCACTGTTTCGGGTGAGCACCGCACCGTTGGATCCGGCGTTTAACGGACGGTGGAGATTTACCGAAAATCAAACCGGCGGAAAACCTTTAAAACCCAAAAAATGTGATTTATCAAAGGTTTTTTATGATTTTTTGGGCGGAAAAAGGGTTGGAGGGGATAAGCGCCCAACGGGTTTAGCGAGTGGTTCTGGTGCTGGGTCTTATGGGAGAGAAAGGTGCATCGATTAATGGAGAAAGGGGCTAGGCTTAATATAAGGTTTAAAGTGGGTTTTTCAAGCCTTTCTGATGTATTTTGAGACTATGGGAGGGCAACGATAGAAGGACCAAGGTGTATTTGAATGAAACAAAGGGTGTATGGAGAATTTGATGGGGATATTGCAGGGGTTTAGGGGGGAAAACGTGGTGTTTGCAGTGATACGAGGGGCAATGTATGGCCTTTTGAGAAATGGATCAGCAGAGGGGCTATATGTTAGGCACAGCACAAAGGGACTCCAAGGAAGATGAATTTTCAGTGGAAAGGCATTCCTTGGAGGCTCCAGAACAATCTTCTTTCTTAATCAAAAATTTCATGGGGGCTAGCTTCCATACACAAGCTGGTAGGGTGACATGCCAATAGATTTCTTCAATGTCAATCTGTCAGCCCAAAGGGCATGAACTAGCTTTGTGTGCCAAGACTTCTTGTTGTCCTCCAACAGCTTCTTGATTATTTTCACCAAACTCTTGTTTGAGGATTCTGCTAGCCCATTACCTTGAGGGTAATAAGAAGTAGAATGGCCCAAAGTAATCTGATATTTGTGACCGAATTCAACCATCTTCTTGGATCCAAATGCTGCTGCATTATCAGTGATGATCTTCCTAGGA